>JAAIIK010020478.1:8810-19703 GCA_014706435.1 Silurus glanis
TCTTGTAATATAAAAATCTCTTTATAAAGCATCCTTTGTATTTAGTAAATGTGAAAGAAATTAGCTTCTACAAAAAAAATTGTGAAGTGCAGAAAATGATTTTATAATCCTTACCACATCTAATGAAATAAAGAATGAGTTCTCATGCTGATGCTGGTATTAGTTCTGTGTTACTTCTTATTGTGGTCAGTACTGTATTTATACTGACTGGTGTGGTATCTGAAATTCAACTTGATTTCTGTGCGGTTGGAATGTTGGCCAGATGTTTCCATTTAAGATAATGTTTATATTAGCGTCTAGGCCAAGTGTTTATGTTAGAAGAATCTAGAGGGTGTACGTGCTGTTTCTGAAATCTGTACAAGTCGACGTATGCAGCAAGACGATGCTTACATGTCCATATAAGGAGATGTTCTTTATGTTTATGTATGTACATCTCTTAGATATCCAAGATGGCGGCGCGGCAGTAGCTCGCAGCGGCCTCTCCGGATCCAAAAATGGTGCTTTCACCATATTTAGCGCGACCTTCCACAATACATGGACACCAGAGTCAGCTGTGTTCATGTGTACGACCACCAGACACTGCTACAGTACAGGCATCATGCAACCAATAATCTGCATGATGATATTATCAACAACCTTCGCAACCTCGGCTTGCTGCGACCTCGGCCACAAAGACCAGGCCCCCAACCCTCGGTGTTACCTGATGCCGGTGGCCGGGAGAGGAGACGTCGAAAGCGCTGTTCGAGGAAGCGGAAGCGCGGCAAGCGGGCGGGTGTCCGTGCTAGGCTAAATGCTAACCCTAGCCGGCCGGCTATCCCGTCCATTTTTCTTTCCAACGTCTGCTCCCTGGACAATAAACTGGACTACATCCGACTCCAGCAAACCACACGGCGAGAGTTTAGAGACTGTTGCGTCTTTGTTTTCACGGAGACGTGGCTCAGCGACAGAGTTCCGGAAGCCGCCATTCAGCTAGACGGGCTAACCGTGTTTCGAGCCGACAGAAACGCAGCTCTGTGCGGTAAGACTCGCGGTGGTGGCGTGTGTGTTTATATCAACACGGTATGGTGTAAGAACTCTGTGCTTGTTTCACGCTACTGCTCATCGCTAGTGGAGTTTGTGACTGTTAGATGCAGACCTTTTTATTTACCACGGGAATTCACCACAGTTTACATTGTCGGAGTGTACATTCCTCCCAGTGCTAATGCTAAGGAGGCACTGAGTGAACTCTATGGTGCTATTAGCGACCTGCAGAATGCTCACCCCGACGGATTGTTTATTATCGCCGGAGATTTCAACCATGCGAATCTCAAGACTGTGCTTCCTAAACTCCATCAGCATGTGGACTTTGCAACGAGAGGAGCGAACACGCTGGATCGTGTTTACACAAACATCCCCGGCGCGTATCGTGCGGAGCCCCGCCCCCATCTCGGATACTCAGACCACTGCTCTGTTATGTTAATTCCAGCATATAGACCGTTCATCAGACGCTCTAAATTGGTTCTGAAACAGGTGAAAACCTGGCCAGAAGGAGCTACTTCTGCTCTTCAGGACTGTTTTGAGTGCACTGACTGGGACATGTTTAGAGAGGCTGCAACCTACGGCGATTCCATCAACTTGGAGGAGTACACATCATCAGTGACCAGCTACATCAGCAAGTGCGTTGATGATGTGACCATCTCCAAGACCATCACTACACGCTCCAACCAGAAACCGTGGATGACTGCAAATGTGCGTGCGCTGCTGAAACAAAGAGACTCTGCCTTCAGATCAGGGGACAAGGCGGCCTTAAAAACAGCAAGGGCCAAACTGTCTCGTGCCATCAGAGAGGCGAAGCGCGCACACGCGAAGAAAATCCACAACCACTTCCAGGACAGTGGAGACACCCGGCGCATGTGGCAGGGCATCCAGGCGATCACGAATTACAAGACCACATCACCTGCTTGTGACTGTGACCCCTCCCTCCCAGATGTGCTGAACGACTTCTACGCCCGGTTCGAGGTGCAGAACAACGTGGTGGCGAGGAAGACCATCCCTCCTCCCACTGACCAGGTGCTCTGTCTAACCACAGCTGAAGTGAGGAAAACTCTATGCAGAGTTAACCCACGGAAGTCTGCTGGACCAGACAACATTCCTGGCAGAGTGCTCAGGGAATGTGCAGAACAGCTAGCAGATGTCCTCACTGACATCTTCAACATCTCCCTGAGCAGCAACGTTGTTCCCACGTGCCTCAAGACAACGACCATTGTTCCCGTGCCGAAGAAGTCTTCTGTCTCCTGCCTCAATGACTATCGTCCCGTCGCGCTCACACCCATCGTGATGAAGTGTTTCGAGAGGCTCGTCATGAGGCACATTAAGACACAGCTTCCACCCTCCCTGGACCCCATGCAGTTTGCGTATCGTCCAAACCGTTCCACGGACGATGCTATCTCCACAACCCTCCATCTGGCCCTCACCCACCTGGATAACAAGGACTCGTATGTACGAATGCTGTTCATTGACTTCAGCTCAGCATTCAACACAATCATTCCTCAGCACCTGATCGAGAAGTTGAACCTTCTGGGCCTGAACACCTCCCTCTGTAACTGGATCCTGGACTTCCTGACTGAGAGACCTCAGTCAGTCAGGATCGGGAACAGCATCTCCAGCACCACCACACTGAGCACTGGGGCCCCCCAGGGCTGTGTGCTCAGCCCACTGCTGTTCACTCTGCTGACTCACGACTGTGTAGCAATGCACAGCTCGAACCACATCATCAAGTTCGCTGATGACACGACCGTGGTGGGTCTAATCAGCAAGAACGACGAGTCAGCATATAGAGAAGAGGTGCAACGGTTAACTGCCTGGTGTGGAGCAAACAACCTGTCTCTGAATGTGGACAAAACGAAAGAGATGGTTGTGGACTTCAGGCGAGCACAGAGCGACCAATCTCCACTGATTATTGATGGATCCTCTGTGGAGATCGTGAAGAGCACCAAATTCCTTGGTGTTCATCTGGCAGACAACCTCACCTGGTCACTTAACACCAGCTCCATCACCAAGAAAGCCCAGCAGCGTCTCTACTTCCTGAGAAGGCTGAGGAAAGCCCACCTCCCTCCCCCCATCCTGACCATGTTCTACAGAGGGACCATTGAGAGCATCCTGAGCAGCTGCATCACTGCCTGGTTTGGGAATTGCACCGTCTCGGATCGCAAGACCCTACAGAGGATAGTGAGGACAGCTGAGAAGATCATCGGAATCTCTCTCCCCTCTATCATGGACATTTACACCACACGCTGCATCCGCAAAGCACACAGCATTGTGGACGATCACACACACCCGTCACACACACTTTTCACACTCCTACCATCAGGAAAACGGTTCCGAAGCATTCGGGCCGCAACAACAAGACTGTGCAACAGTTTCTTTCCACAAGCCATCAGGCTTCTTAATACACAGAACTGAAACAGAACTCACACACACTCACTCAGTCACACACACACTCACTCAAATGTGTGTTACTGAACTGTACAACCTGGACTAAACACAATCATCACTTATTTCGATCCACTCCACCACCACTTATCTATTTATTATTATTTATACTCGCACCTTGTACTACAGTAGAATGTTTACATGCTGTCTTTGCACCTCCTTGCTGCTGTTTTTTTGCACTACATTGTTCTGTTCTGTTTGTATTCTCTCCTGGGTATAGTTTTTACATTTCTCCTTACAAAGTACTGTATAATCAAGTATACAGCAGGTTTACTAGTCGGCGCTATACTTGGTTTTTTTTTTTTTGTCTTTTGTCTTGTCTTGTGTTGTCTGTCTGCAATGTCTGTCTGTACTGTTTTTTGTTTGCACTGTTTGCACCAGGTTGCACTCGATGCACTTTATGTTTGTGTTGTAGCTCTATGCTGCTGTTGTTTTGTTGTTTAGTGTAGCACCAGGGTTCCGGAGAAACGTTGTTTCGTTTTTACTGTGTACTGTGTACCACTGTGTATAGCAAAAATGACAATAAAAGCCTCTTGACTTGACTTGACTTGTTTAACATTCTGGGAGAAATGAGCTCACTTACATCTGGAATACATTAAGATGTAGACAAAACAAGTCTCCTATATAAGGTGGATTGAAGACGGAGAACGGGATTCGATTTGATCGGCTCTGAATCGTCTCCGGGCAATCCTGGGTGCTCATCTTAAGATGCTGAACTTTTCTGTAATAAACCTTTTTTTAATATACAAGAAAGACGGTGTCCGCAGAGATTTTTTCCTTCATCATCTACACTTCATCACCACCAAATAAACAACAAACTTGGCGTCACAAACTCCGGACGGTGAGCGTTGTCCGTTGGGGCTGTTTTGTATGTGTGCTGTTGGGTCACACCGTATAGAACATATGTGTGTGGTTTGTGTGTCATGCGGTGTAGATGCTGATGGGGATACTCCGTTCTAAATTACGTTTTATTGCGTTGCGAGCAACGCAATACGGGGTGATTACGATAGAGAAATGAAGAAAATGAAACGTTGAAGTACGATAGTTAATGAAGTAATAAGAGTTGAAGTTGGGGTGATAAAGGAAACAGGAATAAAAATGAAATAAAAAAAATTTAAATAAAGAGAAGTGAAGAAAATAAAAAAGGGAAAAGTAAGAATAAGATTTAAAGAGAAGAAGCTGCAAGATTTGGATGAAAACCCTCAGGGAGGTGTTCTTAGAAGGGCCAAAAAAACCTGGAAATTCACTAGGTGGATTTCAGGTCAGTTCTAGGAACTGGAGATGTAGAATTAAATTTCAATAGAAGTTCCCACTCGAACATTAGTTGACGAACGGTGTCTTCTAATTGAATTTCTACATCTCATAAGGTAGCATAAATTTAAAAAGAAAAAATAAAGAGAAAAAAGGAGCGGCAGAAAAGCATGCTATAGGGAGTGTGAATGAGTCGACTTAGTGAATTTGAGACTAAATGTTGTGTGTGAATTTGCTGTGAGTTTTTGATATAAGGGGATCGGACTCTCTGTATGAGTGTGCGTTTCTGTGTGTGAGAGAAGCGGTCCCTGTCTGTGTGTGCGTGTTTGAGTGTGTGCGCTCTGTGTGTGGGCGTGTTTGAGTGTGTGTGTGTCTGAATGAGTGTGCTCAGCTGTGGGCGGAGCCCCTCCCCTCCCTCTGTGTCTCTGTGTCTCTGCGTGTGTGTGAACGGCTGCGGTATGAGTTGGTGTGTGTGATAAATTACATATATATGAAAAAGTACATATATAGGTTATGGTTGAAAACAGGAGTTAGTTTTAGTGATTATCGAGGAAGTATTTTGTCTTCTACTCTATATCTCATGAGCCTCACAACTAAATAAGAGGACTAAATCTGCTAAAATCTATGAGCTTCCTTCGGAAGACCTTTGTTCTGTTAATAACAAATGAAAAAAGATAAAAAACAATGAGCCTTTTTGGGAAATATTTTTACATGGGCCAATACCTTATGAGCCTCTGTTGAGGACACATTAACACTGAGTCAACACACACCAACACTGAGTAAAAAGTATGAATTCCCAAGAAGGACATTTTCGAGTTTGAAGACAAATAGAGAAATTAATGAGGGTGGTTAGTGTGTACATGCATGAGCAACTGTAATAATAAGTGATAAAAGAAGTGGAGGAAAAGGTATTATTATATATATCGTTTGTGAGTAATAATAATTAATAAAAGATTTAGGGTGATTATTAAAGTAAAATAAATTAAAGTTTATGTAATGATGATGGGGGAGTGGTGGCTCCAGCGGTTAAGGCGCTGGGTTGCCGATCGGAAGGTCGGGGGTTCAAGCCCCGGTATCGCCAGCTGCCACTCTTGGGCCCTTGAGCAAGGCCCTTAACCCTCTATGCTCCGGGGGTCCCTTACGAGGGAAATATCAAGGTCCGTGACGTCGGAGTGACGTGGGGCCGCCTTCCCGTGGGCTCACCACCTGCAGGAGGGACCGTAAGGGACGGTGCTTTGAGGATTGGGCAGCAGTCGAAGGCGGGGGCCTGCTTAGACTGCTGCCCCCGCGACCCGATTTACGGATAAGCGGGAGAAAATGAAGATGAAGTAATGATGATGTTTAGAGGTTAAAAGAGATAAGCAATCTGTAGAGTATAAAATCTTAAATGCTGATAGATATTGTGTGTGAATTATATTGAATTATATGTTGTGTTATCTGTGGAGAACTAAAAAAGATACTAAGGTCCTGTCTGCTTTTCCCTTGTTATCTGTGGTGTGTGAGAGTTGGGGAGACTGCTGCTCAGAACGTCACACGGATTGAGGCACGCTATTGTTACTGTGCGGTTTTATCTCTCAGCTTGAGAGGTAACGCAGTGTATTTCATTTTTGTGTGTACAAGCTTTTGTGCTAAGCAGTTTAAAGGAGGCTTGGCAACAGACTGACCAGTTGTGGTATTTAACTAGTTAATGAAGTACAAGCGTTTGATTTGAACTCGGTTAAGAGTTGCTGATGGAAGTTTTACAATTTGTTTATGGGTTTTGCTGAAGTCAGTTTCAAGTAATCTTTAATTTTAGTAGCTAGTTTCAATTTATGCGTACAAGAATACAAAAGAATAATCCTCTAATTAAAGGCATTGTAAAAAGGATGGAGAATGGCATAAACGCTGGCCTGAGAGTACCAGAGTCAAAACCCAGAGGGGGAGATTGTCCGTGATATGGACAATGTTGATGATTCTGTGTACATTTTTGATAATGCCAGAAATGACATTACAGTTAACGGACAGGAAAGAACATTTGGGGACATTGATTTCCAGCAGGTTCCAGAAACAACAGAGCCTGTGGCAGTCGAGAGAAAAGCGCCAAAGGTTAAGAAGGACTGTGATTCAACTACAGGAGAATCTAGGGAGACAGTTGAAAGAAGGAGTCCAAGACCAGCTCGAACAAAGAGTTAGACCAAAATGGTATGAGAACTAGAGTTGAGGAGACCTTAGAGAAACCTGTCCTTTCAGTGTTGGCCGTTAAGGTGGGTGCAAATGTGTTTCAGTCGACTATAGTCCCTCAGCAGATTGCTACAACACCAACTCCTTCGAAGGTTGTTGTTAGAGTTAAGTTAGGGAAAGCGATTGTTCTTCCTTGTCAGTGTGGAAGGTGGAATGTTGGTAGTAATAATCCTCCTAAGTGGAGAAATAGTCGTGGTGAAGATCTGTTGTTGACAGGACCTGAAACTGAAAGTGTGCCTCGTGATAAAAGGAAGTATTTTTTGTATAATGACATGAAGATGGTGAAGATTCAGACAGATTGTTCACTAGTCTTGCGTAATGCTACATGGGAAGAAGAAGGTGAATATATGTGTACTTATTTAGAACCAGCATTTAAATTTGTACCGATTCATAATTATTGGATGGATGATTATATAACGCGTAAGGTGACACTTGAGATAAAAGATTTGAGACCTAGTGGAGATGTCACGGATACTAAAGAGGTTCAGGATCAACTTATTATAGTAACCACTCCAAGGAAGAATGATACTCAAATGAAACTTGTTACTGTAGCTCTGGATACAACTAAGAGTGTTAATACATCAATCCAGACTACTACTTTAGTTAGGATTGTAAAGGAGAAAAATAATACAACAGTGACGACGCCTTTGATGTCTGTGAAATTTGTAAATGTGACACAGGCACCTGACTTAGTGACTTTAAAGTCGAAGGAGGTGTTAAATGTAACTCAGAAGCCTATGTTGAAAACTGAGTCTAAAGTAAATGGTAGTGAGGAGATTTTTGAAGCTGGAAAACAGATGATGGAAGAGCATGCTGTAGATTCAGCTGAGACAGCTCAGAAAGAAGTATCGGATACGAAGAGTGAATTTTTTATTCTAATCAAAATCATGCCTTACAAAAGAGAGAGAGTAAGTGGAAGGCATATGGATTTCATTCGTCGGTGTTACAGATTGCAGACCCATGGGCAGGTAGGAACTTATGGTTCCAGCAGATAGCTCATTCTGTTAGATCGGTTGGAAAATTGAATTGTCCATGTGTGGTGAAAGTTTCATCACCAGGCACATGGCCTTCAATTTTAGAGACAGTGCCAGAGCCCCTAACTTCTAAGTGTCAGTATTATGCATTATCGTGGCTGTTGTTTCAGCAGCAGGCATCAACGGATATAATAATGGCTTTGTCAAGCAGTCTGTTTAAGCCTAAATATGATTGTTCCTGGTTGGAAGAATTACCTTATGTGAATTTGCTAGATCAACATGAAAATATAATAACAGCAGTCCCTGAGCCGATGGAAGTGACACCTGTGAGAGTTGCTGTTTGTTTCTGTTCAAATGAAACGTATACTGGTTCGGGGATGTTTATGGGAGTATCTGATTGTGACAGCTATTTGATGAATTTGGGCAAACATGATAATAAGAATGTTAGTAAATTGTATGAAGTGAAGTTTCGTGTGCCACATCAGAAATATAGTAAAACTTTGATGGTAAGGAATCAAAACTTGCCTGTAAATGTGACAATAGGGAATTTTAAAGATATTTGGTGGGTTTGCGGTGATAAGGCATATATATTTTTGCCTTATGGATGGATAGGATGTTGTTACATGGCAAGGTTGAAACTTCAATATGAGGTTTTTGCTGTACAGAAGGGAGACGGACTTGATAGAAATCAGTCGAATGTTGTTTCTGCAAATAGGATAAAAAGGAATTTGGCACAGTTCCATAATTTGGAGTCCTATAATTGGAGGATAAGTCTAGAAGAGAAGTGGGGTATAGGACTGTTCCCATGGTATGGTGTGACATTTTTAGCAGAGCATATTGATAACATCACTTATACGCTACAGGGTTTCGCAATGAAACCATAAGAGGGTTTGATTTTCTGTCAAATACTCAAAGGAGTCATAGATTGACATTGCTAAAACATGACATGGCTCTAGATTATATATTGGCCAAACAAGGTGGCCTATGTGTTGCTTTGAACTTAACTGGTGATGCTTGTTATACTCTGATTCCTGATACTTCTGACAATATGACTAGTGTTATAGGGGCATTGAGAAACATAAGAGATGCATTTGGTCCATCAAAAGGAGCTGGATGGTCTGCAAATGCTTGGTTGCGGGACAAATTAGGTCCGATAGGAGCAGTGCTGGTGCAAATTTTTGTGGCAGTTCTTCTATCATTGTGTGTGATGTTTTGTTTCTGTACGCTGTTGTTGACCTTTGCGAAGGCAATGATATTGCGATGGGTTGGAGTTGTGATGCCTGGGGATCAAACTCAGATGCCACTATTGCATACAACTGATGTAGATGAAGTGGTATTAGAAGGTGAATTGGTGGAGAAATATCCATTTTGATATCCAATCATATTATACTTTTTCATATATTTGGATATTGTTTACTTTTTTAGTAGTTTCCTCCTATATAGTGTTATGATGAAAGGGGGGAAATGGAATGTGATTAATATGATATTGTATTTCATTTGTTTATTTGTGAAGACGATACTGGTTGTTTTTTTCTTTTCTTTTCTCCTAAGAAGCAATATTGGGGAGTTTGCATACATTCAAACATGGACAATAAGAAGGATTGGAAGGCTCTGAACGAGGATGCTGTGATTCAACACATCAGCGACACCATACTGAGAGTCAACGCTGCTGAAAAGTTGCGGATGGATACCTTCTTCATATATATATATATATATATATTATATATATATATGTTTTCATTATTGGATTGTATTTGTTATATTATATTTGGTGACATTGATAGAGAATGTTTGTACACTAGTAATAATCATAGTAAGTCATAATAGTTTTTAATTTTCTTCTGTTGCATGACAAATACACATGTATTATTTTTGTTGTAATTGTTTGAGGAATGATGGTTTTTGCTACTGGGTAAATATATTGGGACCTCAGATGTTTTCTTTTTTTTTTCTTTGATGTTAGGGACAGGGGAACTAGGCAGGGAAATGTCCATTGGAAGGTCCGATTGGTCGACCAGCCTGAATTTGGACATTGTTTTGATTTTATTTTCTTTATATTTATATATATATTTGCTTAAGTCATATCCTTAAACACAGTATTAAAGTTTTGATTTGGGCTGGAGTACTACATGTGGCCACCTAGGGCAGAGGGGCCGTGAGAGAAGTTTTCCTGTCTCGATTGTTTGCGGGATGTTTAAGGAGAAATAGCTGCCTGACAGGTTTTTCACTCTCACACTCCATAAAATCATTGTATTGTTAAGGTTATGTGACAGGAGGAATTGTTATTTCTGTAAACGATGATAAACATGTATGTTTTATTCTTTTGTTTGTCGAGGGTTTTGAACCCTCGAAGGGGGGAAATATGTGGTATCTGAAATTCAACGTGATTCCTGTGAGGTTGGGAAGTTGGCCAGATGTTTCCATTTAAGATAATGCACAAAGCCATAGTGTTTATATTAGAGTCAGGACCATGGGAATGTAAAGTCGACGTATGGAACAAGGTTAAAGGTTGCATGTCGATAGAAGTGGAGTTCTTTATGCTTATCTTTTCCTGGAAAATGAACTCTGTTACATCTGTTATACATTAAGCTGTTGGCAATAACAACCCCTCTATATAAGGTGGATTGAAGACGGAGATCGGGAGAGCGTTTTCCATTGGCATTGAAACCTCTCCAAGCAATCCTGGGTGCTTGTCTTTAGATGCTGAACTTCTTTGTAATAAACCTTTTTATATACAAGAAAGACGGGTTCATGCGGAGATTTTTTCCTTCATCATCTACACATCATCACCACCGAATAAACAACAATAGTTTTCGGACATAAGCTGTGAAAGGAACTTTTTTAAGAGCTCAACACAACAGCTATTATGATGCAGAAGCCACTTTAGTTTTTGATTGTGAATATATTATTCAGCTTGTTTTGTTATTTATTTCAGAAATCCTTGTGATATATTCAGTTTGTGCTGGTCTGACTTAAA
>JAAIIK010020481.1:6422-16659 GCA_014706435.1 Silurus glanis
TGTGTGTGTGTGTGTGTGTGTGTGTGTGTGTGTGTGTGTGTGTGTGTAGGGAAAAGCAGAATTGAAAGTCCACTGGTTGTCTTGCACTGTGTGGTAAGTCGTGTTTCATTAAAAATGTAACTCCATTGCAATGCTAAGTAGTCTATCTCATGACCAATATGATGTTGGCAAAGTTAAAATGGTGTCTTGCAAGCAGCATGGAAGTTTCTTTTATTTATGTCTGTGGCAAGAGAAAGCTCCCTGGTCGTGTAGTTGATCATGGCAGGAATAAAAGCTTCAATAAAAGCTTCTTGACTTGACTTCTAATCATCCTCTGAGGTAGATAGAAAACTGATGCAAGTTTTTGCTAGGACATGGGCGATGGCCAGTAGTCTGTACTAAAACTCGAAGACTGAGACTGAAAATTCTTAAAATATTATTCAATTATTTTTATTATTATTATGATCTACCTCCTGCTGTGGATTAATATGTAGTTATTAGCAAGAGCCCAAAATTTTGTGATTGAAGTGGACACAATGGATTATACACAATTAGCTGAAGTGTATTTATTGAGCAGGACATTGACCTTCAACATTTACCCAGTAATGCATTACAGTAGTAGTAGTAGTGAGTCATGAATGTATAAAATTATTTTTCAGCATTTGAAACACTAAACTGGTCATAATTTAGCAATATTTGTAGAATGGAGAATGCAGTTCTACATGATTTAGAAAGGACCGATTGCAGTGAAACGAGACCTGTGTTCTAAACTGTACTAGATGATGTAATAATACATACATCAAGATTCAAATTAATAAACTTGCATCTTATTATTTAGGTTTGGACCAATAATTGCTTCCAGTAGTGTCTTGCAATGAAGACCAGAACATTGACGGTAGTGGTGCTAAAATGGATGAGGAAGATTAGAGCAGTGAGAAGGAGAAGAGCAGTATTAAATATGAAGAACAGGAGAACAAGAATCGAGGGGGCTCGATTCTTGTTCGAGGGGGCTGTAAAGCAGATCCGCCGGATTCATCCTGAACATCCCCGTGAGAATCCCAAGGAAATGAGCGCACGAGCGGAAATCCCCTCCGAACGCGCTCCACAGCTTACTGGCGAGAGCGAGAGCGTCTCCAGACAAGAGGGAGATATGGAGCGCGATTTTAGCTGCTTCGGTGGTGTAAGAGAAGGGATGGACACTCATATATTCACCCACGCTCCATACAAAACCGCTCCACTCTGCCATATCGCCGGAAAAGCGAGCATTTGAATAGCTTAGTTTTTTAAGTACTGTGAATGAGTCTTTAGTTCGTGGCGCATGCAACTGTTTCCTTGCAGCACGACGGCACTGTTCTGCACGCGCGTTCAGGGTAACGTGCACGGCGCTAGGCGCGTTCTCGCAACAACATTTAATGGCCAATGGACGCTGATGTTTGCATTTACGCTGTTTGCGTAGTGATCTTCTCTAAACGATCTATTTTAAGCCGCTTTTTAGCAACAGCTCCCTCTATGGTCACAACATACGATGGTCACAGATTCTGGTGTAACACCGGTTCGAATCTCACCTCAGGCCCCGCTGAAATCCCCCAATAGTGCACAAAAATGCTGATGATGTGAATGAAAATACATCACTTGTCACTCATGTTTATTAATATCTATATGGTTTGACATTTTTACTGGAAATTCTAATAAAGGGCATAAAATCTATGTATATTTCTTTTCTTAATGTACTTATTTAACTTTTAACACTTTTTTTAACAAAAGTCTCTTTCATTATCTGGAACATGTTTTCTATTTATATTTTACTTAATAATAATAATAATGACGATGATAATGGGTTCAGCAGGTTCACAGAATAATTCACGAGTCACTGTTCTATGAACAATAAAACATTTTATTTTTAATTACTGAAAATGCTACAAAAATGTAAAATGATAAATTATAATAGATGCAAACACACAAAGACACACATATTACAAAACTATGTATATACAGTGGTACCATGACCTACGAGTTTAATTCGTTCCGTGGTCGAGCTCGTATCTCAATTTAAAAAAAGCGGAGGCGGAGGGAAAATTTGTTTTTTACTATCACTCCTGTACACTACGTATCCCTTAACTTTTTTTTAAACTTTTTCTTCTTTGCTTATCTTAATTTCGTCACACTCTTCGCTTTCTGGCTTCCCTTCGGCATCTAGCAGCGGAGTCTCGAGCTCGTACCTCAATTTTTTGCTCGGGTAACAAAGCAAAAAAAAAAATCAACCGAGTGACCGCTCGTACCTCGGAAAACTCGTACATTAATGCACTCGTAGGTCAAGGTACCACTGTATTAACAAAGGTTATTTAACAATAGATATAATCAAGTACAATGATAAAAAAGCCCATAATTGGGTTTAAAACAGAAACCTAATCATAAATAACTATAGATTATAATAAATAAATAAACATTAAAATGAGTCGCTCAAAACACCAGGAAAAATGATTAAAGGAGCAGAACTGGAAGAAACAGCAGGACTGGATGCAGATGAAGGACTGGTTGAAGGAGATGGACTTTGAATACCAGGCTGTAAAGACATATTGTATATTATGAACTTAAGCATAATAATGATGATGATAATGACATATGAAGGTCTTTTTAACATGAAAGTGCAGGCTGTATAATGGTGGGGGTGGAGGTAGAGGGCGCTACAGCAGTAGGAGTGGAGTAAAGCAGGTGGAACACTTGCAGCAGGTGAAACACTTACGACCTGGTAAAAAAAAAACAGGTTTTATTTACCTTTTAGTCTTGGTATTTTTTACAGATCTAAATAAGAAGAAACATTGCAAAATCTAACATTCACACATTAATATGTTTAATCCACAATCATCTCTGTACACTAGTGACAGTCTGAGGGCAGAAGTGAAGAGACAAAGATCTATAAATATAACACACTTTAACACACTTGAGCAAAACCCAAAGTCTTTTACAATGATCTCAGTGCTTCCACTATTTGATCACTGGATGAGACATGGGAATAGATAAAGCAGACATTGTTGAGGGATGTAAACAGCAGTATTACTTTATTGTGTGTGTGTGTGTGTTTTGTTGTTAATGTTGTGTCCTTGTAGATCTGGTCTTTACTCACAGATTCTGAAGGAGCTTTAACTGAATTTTAAACTTGTGCTGGTTTCTCCTCCACAGCTGAAACTTGAGCTGGATGTGGGTGGACTCTGGATGTGGTGGTTCCTCTCAGTCTCGCGCTCCTTACGAGATTCAAGTGTTGATGGAGCTGTAACACAACAGAGACACTGCTCTTACACACTGCTGTTAGTCTTTATGCTGACACCAGCAAAATTACCCACTGAAATCCCCTCATATGACCAAACACACACTTTATATTAATAGATTACACTTTAAGGTCGTTAAAAAAAAAAGTTTGCCGTCCATAACTTTTTGTCTCCGTCTTGTAACCGAAAACCTTCAGGAGAGACGTCATGTCAGCACACAATTCATATTAAACAAATCTAATACAGGACTCCTGGTCTAAAGGGTCTACTATATTCTACTACTACTTACACACTTACCAGCTACCTGATGTTCAATAGTAGAAAAATGTTCAATAGAGCGACTGTACGACTGCTGGAACAGTGAGTTTCCAAACTTTATAGGTTTTTATTCTCTATGAAACACTGAGTTTATTATTTATTATTAGAGCTGCAACAACTAATCGAATCAATAATAATCGATAATGAAATTGGTTGTGACTGAATGCTGTTATCCTGATCATGTGAAAATGGTGTAGTTTAATGAAGTGTTATTGTGTAAACTGTTTGTTTGTAACTTCTGGACAGTTGCACTGGACATCGTGATGATTTCAATTAAAACGGTGCGAACAAACACTAAATCTAAAAGCAGCAAATAACAGCATTTTTAAACTTGCTGCGTTTCTTCGTTTCATTCTCTTTTTATAGCATTTATCTACAACAGTAACTAATCTGTTCTCAAACGTGATTTACTGTGACTTTACTACGTTCAAATGCTTGTTTTCAATGTTTGTAATTGTTTAATTTTGTAATTGTTTAACTGTAAATGTTTAATTTATGCATATATCATTTAATTTGATACCAAATTTAATTCATTATATATTCTTGATGTTTATATCTTCACAACTGAACAAAATGTCTAGTTTTTTAAACAAAAATTGTCAAAACAATGTATTATATTTTATACTAGCTGAAAGTACCCGTGCTTCGCTACGGAAGGCAGAACGCTAAGCAATATGGCAATAAGCAGTAAGCACTGAGCAGGACTGGATGATCAGAGATCAGAACGTAACGTCAACAAATAACGTACTACCCCTTTGTAGTACCGATACAGGGCAAACTACTTTGAAAACAATTTTTATCGTGCATCTAACATCTAATAAGAAACAATGTACTAAGTTTCATTAGGATCCATAATGTTATTTCGAAGAATTTACAATGCGTGAGAAATCGCGTTTTTCGCGAGTTAGCCGCGATCCAGGGCGAATTTTTCAAAACCCTTTCTTAGTGAGCACCTAAGACCCAAGAGGAAGGTATGTTCCAAATTTCATTGAAATCAGTTCAGTGGTTTTTGAGATTTCGTGATGAGTGAGTCAGTCAGTGGTATTTGAGCTTTATATATATAGATAGATTTTTTCTTATATGTTTGTCAACTTGCCATCTGTAAAATACAATACAAATGTTGATTTACACAAATTGCTGCATCTTTCATACTCAAATATTTTTGTTTTGTGTTTTTACAGAAAGAAGAACATGAGTGAATGTGTTCAAGGTGAAATCCAACATGCACTTGTCAACAAACAGCTACTATAAACTTTAAAATGTCTAAATTAAAGATTGTTAAACTCAATATGTGGCGTTTGCACTTTATAATATGCAAAACATCTAATTATAAGTTTTTTTTTAATCCAATTAATTGGAAAAAAAAGATAATAAGATTAATTGATTATCGAAATAAGTTAGTTGCAATAGTTAAAATTATTATAATCACATTTAATATTATTATTATTATTATTATTATTATTATTATTATTATTATTGAGAAACAAATCACCCATAAAAGCCTTAAACAGGTGGAAAGGCGATCAGGACCATCGGTACCGGAGTGAAGAGGAGAAAAGTGATCTGTTCCTCATTTATTGTCTAATCCTGATCATTAACATTAAATTCATGTACTTGCAGGAAAAAGCTGATAAATTTGACTAAAATAAATAAAGAATAAAAGAGAGATAATATTTACAGAAATGTTGCTGTGAGCAGAAATGGACCTTTCGGCTAATGGTGTAGGAGACATCATCATTATCCTCATGCTAGCCGGGTTTGCTAGCGCTGTTTTTTTGTTAACTAGTTTCTTAGAATATTTAACTACAAATTGACCAGAAAGACAAAAACATTCTATTATAACTCATTAGGATATTTATTATTTATTTTAAGCTCACTAAATGTTGAAAAATGAAACAAAGGATGAAACCCATTGAAGCTAAGATTAGTTAGCCGGCTAGTTAGCCTAGCTCAGTGGTTCTCAAAGTGTGGGACTCGGTGTTGAAAAGAGAATAAAACCCATAAAGTCTAGAAAGTCACCGTTACAGGGGTCTTACAGTCGCTCCATCCCGGCAGAGGGTCTTCATCCTCCACTTGGAACAAGGAGTTTCTCCCGGAGCTCATTACTGATGCAGAGTATTGATGAGTCGGTTATGAACGATTCCTTGATTCTGAACGAGTCTTTAATGTGACTCAGAAGAACGATTCGTCTCAAAGCGTGATTCTTCATTTTCTACTGGACGCGCGTGAGTAAAGCATCGCAAAATCTCCTAGTTTATGTAGAGAAAACAGAATGCAGCAGTTTATCTCTCTACACTCTTCTAGTTCAATTCATTAGTTCTTTTGTCACGTGACTCCCATAGAGGCTATGCAGGTATAAATAAATATATAAATAATTGGAACTATAGTCAAAGTTTGTGTTATTGTTGTTTTATTTTATTTCTGACCAAATGAACGAAATGAACTGAATGATTTAAAAAAGATTAGTTCATTTTTATGAATGAGATTCAAACAACCAAGTCACTAAAATGATCCGATCTTCCCATCACTTTAAACGAGACGACGCGTTGATCCTAGAAGCTCCGCCTCTCTGGTTTCCTCCTCAATAGAACAAAACAGAAGTACACGCCCCAAAGCCACGCCCCTTTTCCATGGAAACCAGTACAAAAAAAATTATTTTTCTGGCGACAGAACGATCAAAACTGTTTGTGGGTAATATTCTAAATATATAATATAAACACACTTTATACATGAAAAGTTTGAAGATGCAGGACAACAACACAAACAAGTAAGTTTTCTTTTACTGTTTTTACTTCATTTATACTGATTATTTTCCTGTAATATCACATTCCCAATGCATTATCTATACTGTGTCATAAACTGCACACAAACATCTAGTGTTCTGTCTGAATCTTTTATTTTATTTTCCACAGAAATGCCGGTATTAAAAACCAGCTTCAGGCACTTAAAAGCCTCGACTTGATGCTGCAGCTCACAAACACACAACACAATCCCTCATCACTAGTGCATTAAAAACACTGCATGATTCCTGTTATGATGTTTTATCTCCAAACTGGATTGATGCACTACTTAAAGGGAAATGTGAACTTCCTTCTCTGACAGATGAAGAAAAATCTGTTATTACCAAGTTTTGTGTAAACGAGGTCAGTGATTATCTTCTGTTTTATTTAGTGTGCATTCAATTTAAACACATGCATTTTATTTAGTGTGCATTAAATTCTTTAGCTGTGGATTTAAGTTTTTAAAAATCAATCCATAATTCACTGGTCCTGATGTTTTGAAATTGAACAGTAGATTTGATTTGTCATGTAAAAATGTTTACTCCAGGTTTTGGTTTATGCAAATTCTAGTAGTTTTCCTAAACCTAATCTACAGTCAAGTCTTAACTCCCTAATATTTGTTTTAAATACATGACTTAAATACATGTTTGATTTAGTTGGATGTTGGTTGATCTTTTTCTTCCGTCTCATTTAGTCGTTGGCAGAGACGTTTCTGAAAGTGGTTTTGGACAAGATCAAGGCGGAGAAAGAGTCTATGAGACATGAACTCCTGCAGTCTCTCTGTAGGGTTTATGTGGGATTGTGTCAAAAGCGAGGAGACTCTCATAAAGCACATGCCCTCGCCTACAGATTTCTTAAAGAAGGTGAGATTATATTGACATTTCTTTACATATATCCTAAAAATAATATGGACAGTGATACAAAGAAGCCAATTGTTTTATGTTTTTGGTTTGTATTTATTTCTATACAGTGTATTTTAAATCTGTGGTATCATTTTGTTTTCTTTGCAGACTTTTCTGAAGCCCCAAAACTGATAATGGTCATGGTGACAGCATGGCCAAGTGTTTTCTCCTGTAACAGCCCTTTATGCAGAGCCATTCACATTGTGTGCAAAATGAAGGCATACGGAAAGATTTATTACTTGCTCAGCAAGTTTCTGCACTGGCATACGGTAAGTAGCTGATTCTCATCACAACAGTCATGAGAACAGTCATTAAACATTTTCATGGACTTTTTTATGTCTTTTACTGCATTCTTCACTTAACTCAAGCGTTAATGTTACCGTTGATGACAAAAATGATCAGATAAGTGAAATAAAAATAAGAAAGTAAAATAAATCTGTATTTCATAATATATTAAGGAAGTGATATAGAACCATGTGACACTGTGCTCAATACTGAATAAACAAACAAACTAACTAACTAACTAACCTCAAATTACATACTCCAGAGAATTACTACTATTCCAGAGCAATATTTATCCCTGCTACCTTCTAATGCATAAACCCTTTAGTAACATGTGCTATTTTGCATGCGTATTTAAAATCATGGAGTCATTTGGAGGTCATTTTCTAGGACTCCTCCTTACATAAGAGTAATAAATAGAGGTTATAAAAAGAGCAGAATGCACAGTTAGAGCTCTACCTCAGAATTCCAAGCATTTCAAGCATCAACCTTTCAGTTTTCATAATATTATTGTAAACATTGTTTCATTGATCTGGTTTTTAAATAAAAGATGTATTTTCTGCCAGGAGCCTCCAGGAAACATCTACAGAGCCATCACCAGCACACTGAAGGCAATTCTGGAAGACACAAGTCTGACATTCCAGAAGAGCAGGTGGTATGGTGATGATCTCTGTCCTGCTGCCTGGGACTACGTATTCAGCCTGGACCTCTGTGCACAACTGGGCTGGATTTGGACCGTCACCCATGTTATACGGTACTGAATGTGAAACTGCTTCAACGTTTTTAATTCTCATCTTTCTAGTTTTTTTTAAACCTGCAAATGTAAAACTCATATGAGACAGTGTCCCCCAAATACTGCAAATCTTCCATTCTTGTTGCATAAACGTACAATTGATGGTACAAGCACATTGGCTATTCTATTACTGCCACAAAACACTTAATATATTCAATTTTCTATTAATTAGAAAGGGTGTGTTGCTCATCTTGAAAACTCGGCTGTTGCAAACACAACCAGAGGAAACAAAGTTCAGAAACGTCTCTGTAGCAGCAATTTTCAGGCTACTTGGTAAGTTTCCTGTAAATCCTGTTTTAGAGCATGATCTCACATTATTTCTGGATTCTTCTGTTTTTCACTCGTGTTCTTTGTCCATCTCAAACAGGGCAACTTGGCCAACAAGGCCTGAGGGAGAATCTGGCAGCATCAGTTGAAGATCTGGGAAAAAGCATAACTGAGTTCAGGAGACAAAAAGGTATCACTAAAGGATCAAATGAACAAGTCCTTTATCAATCTTTATCTTCATTCTCTGATTTTTAGTTCTCTATCAACATGAAAGTGCTTCAGCAAGTCCTAATTTTATGATGGATTTTGTGTGCAGATTTGCCGTGGGAGGTGCAGCTCGCAGTGGTTTATGGCACTCATGATCTGGCACCCAGCAACCCCAAAGTCGCTCTGAAGGCTTTGGAATCATGGAAGCAAAACCTCACAAAGCCCGTTCCTCCAGCCATCACCAAGTGCCTTAAGCAGATCAGCTTTCTCTGTTCTCACATAAAGACAAAAAATTAGATCACCTCAAATAATTTATAATAGATTGAATTTCTAGCATTGTATATTTTTGTAAATAAAATAATAAAATACATAATAGATCTGCACAGTGTTATTGATTGTCTCTTTACAGTGGCGGATGGTGCATTTCACACCCAATCATCCTCTTAATAACATCAATATGATGCCACAGCTGTAGAAACCATCATTATTATACAGCATATAATACATGCAGGATAAAAGAGCTCATACAGATTCTTGTGCATTTTCCTTGCATTAGTTTTCCTGGTGTTTTGAAATTAAGGTAAATTGTGTGTTTTTGTACAGATTCTACAGGAAAGAAAATGCAAAAGTATAAATGGCTCATGAAAAAGCTTAACAACTGTTTTAAACTGTTTGGGTTGACCTATATAGCATATAATGTCCTTTATACTGAAAATACTTTTAATAATAATTGTAATTTTTAAAATGTAATAATTTTTACAACACTAATTTTATTAATGCAATTAATGAAGTGCGCATTTATCCATTTTTTTTAAAAAGAGTCAAAATTAAAAACCTTTAACCCAACACACATTTATTCATGACATCCTTTCTTTTACTCAGATATTGTTAGATTTTTTATCATGCCCAGACAAAAAAAAAATCTTGGAGAGGTTTTCCATACAATCTACTATCCCAGTGGTGTCATTTCATTTATTGCAGATAACAGACATATACATATACAGGTAGTCGTCGACTTTACGACCACAATCGCTAGCCGCGGCGTACGACAGTGCGTACCAGCTTCCAGCATAATTTCACAGTACTGTACATATAGCCTACTCTACTTACGACCAAATCGTGTTACGACCGGTCTGTCGGTCCCAATCGTGGTCGTAAGTCGACGACTACCTGTACATGTACATATACACACTTAAAAAAACCCAAGCTAAAACTGTTTCTGATTGGGTTAGAAAACATAGAAACCAGAGATGTATGAGCCCAGACAAAGACATTCCAAGTGCCTTACATGCTCACATCGTAAAGACCCTATAGAAAAAAATCCGATGTAATTTAAAGTTTTTGTATTTTCTGTTATTTAATGCATTGTTTACTGCTTAAATAAATAAATACACACTATATATATATATATATATATATATATATATATATATATATATATAT
>JAAIIK010020484.1:3379-16910 GCA_014706435.1 Silurus glanis
ATATATATATATATATATATATATATATATATATATACATACACTAGCTGAAAGTACCCGTGCTTCGCTACGGAAGGCAGAACGCTAAGCAATATGGCAATAAGCAGTAAGCACTGAGCAGGACTGGATGATCAGAGATCAGAACGTAACATCAACAAATAACGTACTACCCCTTTGTAGTACCGATACAGGGCAAACTACTTTGAAAATAATTTTTATCGTGCATCTAACATCTAATAAGAAACAATGTACTAAGTTTCATTAGGATCCGTAATGTTATTTCGAAGAATTTACAATGCGTGAGAAATCGCGTTTTTCGCGAGTTAGCCGCGATCCAGGGCGAATATTTCAAAACCCTTTCTTAGTGAGCACATATTATATATATGTATATATATACATATGACAAAGTGTGTTTCAAATGGTAATTTATGTATAATTACCATTTGAAACAGTGAAATTTTAAAAAGCTGAGACAATCCTATGGTCCTATAAACCTGTAATTAAACCTTGCATGATGTTTATGTTGTTTTTTTAAATGGTTAACTGAAACAACATAACGAACCATTTTTTAAAGTAACCAAAGTCAAAAAGAAATACATCCTCTTTTCTGTCATAGGGCATTGTTTTAAATGTGTGATAAATAAAACATACTTCCTTTTTAGTTTGAAATGAAAGACAAACAATAGTGTGTTGAACTTAACAACACAACTGTGTTTTTTTTGTGGGGAAGCAGTATTAAATGTGTTGAAAAGCTAGTGTCAAAAAGAGTCCTTTCATAAGCACTGGAAAGTATAAGTTCAGAATAATATGCAGTCATACACGTCTGGAAATCTGAGGTTCAAAAACATTACCAGCGTAATTTAATGACCTGTTGGACAGCTTTACTGCTCAGACCAAACACTAAATAATGTCTTAATACGGCTTCATGTGTAGCTCAGCAACATGCGTTCAGGAGCACTCTCTTTACAGCAACTCTTTGCAACTGTTTGTACTGCTTTAGATAAACAGTAACGGATTAATTAATGCAGGGCCAGCTTTAGGCTAAAGGCTAACCTTTAATAAACAATAAATAAATTAATTATTGAAATCCAGACGGCACCAATCAGCTGGACGGCAAGCCGCGTTTCGTGCTGACATAAACGCAGCTCAGTGCGCAAGACTCGCGGCAGTCTGTGTGTTTATATCAACATGGAATGGTGTAAGAACTCGGTCCTCATTTCCACCTACTGCTCACCGCTGGTGGAGTTTATGGTGGTAAGATGTAGTTGAGAGACCATGGTGGGTCTCATTAGCAAGAATGATGAGTCCAAATACAGAGAGGAGATGAAACAGTCAACAGCCTGATGTAGCGCCAACAACCTTGTCTCTGAACGTTGACAAAACCAAAAGAGATGTTTGTTGACTTTAGGAGCGCACAAAGCGTCCATTCTCCACGAATCATTGATGGATCCCCCGTAGAGATCGTCAAGAGCACCAAATTCCTTAGTGTTCTGGCGGAGAACTTCACCTGTACACTCAACACCAGCTCGATCACCAAGAAAGCACAGCAGCATCTCTACTTCCTGACAAGGCTGAGGAAAGCCAATCTTCCTCCCCCATCCTGACCACATTCTACAGAGGGACCATCGAGAGCATCTTAAACAGCTGCATCACTGCCTGGTTTGGGAACTGCACCATCTCAGATAGCAAGGCCCTACATAGCGAGAACAGCTGAAGATCATCTGAGTCTCTCTCCCCTCCATCACGGACATTTATCCCACACACAAAGCCAACTGCATTGTGTACGACCCCACACACCCGTCACACACACTCTTCACCCTCCTACCATCAGAAAAGCGGTTCCAAAGCATTCAGGCAGAACAGTTTTTTCCCTTAAGACATCAGGCTGCTCAACACACAGATCTGAACTGCAACTGAAACTCACATGCACACACATCCATGTCTTCAGCACCACCCATAATATATTTAATTATAACTGCATAACTGTTTACATGCTGTTTTTTGCACAACCATTTGACTGCTGCCATTGCTGTTTTGCACAACCTTTTGTGTTTACATGTGTAAACTCCTGTACTACTGTACTAATGCTGCTAATAACATGCAAGTGAACATTTTACTATGCCATTTTTTCTTTCCTCCTTAGTGCTGCAAAAATACTTATAATAGCCATGTAATGGCTGACTGCAAAACATTAAATTCAGGCAGAGTGATGACACAAATGGTATCATGGACCAAACAGGTGATTGTTAGTTTTTCCACGTTGCCAATGGCAATCTCTGACGTGTATGTCTGTGTTTGTGTTTCAGTGAATGCAGAGGGCAGTAATCAGATTGTCTATTTACTAAAAGTAGTTGCTGCTTTTGTGGTTACTGGTGATAACTGCTATGCTGTTGGCATAAATAGTTTCTTGTGGTTATAATTTTAGCTGATTTTGAGAATTAACCTGTTATAAATACTACATGAGAGGAAATTGTGGTAGCAAGAGCTAATGAGTAATTCTTTCACTTGCCAGATGGTGATTCTTTTTTTTTTTAGCTTGTGTTCATTTGTTAAATGCTGCCCTGCTTCTGCAGGGATCTATAAACAGTATAGGGGAGAGTGGGGTAAGATAAATTACCCCACTCTAGCCAACAGTATACTTTTATTATGTGACCATACATTTCGGACCCATCCATCATTTCTGCCAGAGACGCAAATTTGAGAAGTAGTAACAATTTTTGTTTTAAAACCACATTACTACCATGTATGGAAGAGGTAGACAAAATGAAACTGGGATGTGTCTCCTACTGAAATCCTGCCCCTACCCAGGCAGCCAAGTGTCTAAAACAAACTGAAAGCATGTAAACACAAGAATCCGGATACACATGAAAAGCATTAAAAGAGGCACACAGAAAGATAAATAATAACCATAATGGGTAAAAGGAAAGTAACATAAGCATAGTAACAAGAGCAAAGAAAGCTGATAAAGAAACATACCAATAAAAAAAAAAAATAATAATAAATAAATAAATAAATAAATAAATCATACGGTACACAAGCTCTGAATAAAATGATCTTCCAATCCTCTTTGATGACTTGTATTACTGCATATGAGATATCTGAGAATGAAAGAAGAAAACCAGTCACCTCAGTTTTTTTTCAGTCTTTGACTTCGTAATAGCAAAATTTAATACAAAATCAAGAGCTACCATTAGGGTTAGGGTTAGAGCCTTGTGGGCAATGAAGTGAATGCAATGTTCCTGAACAGAATTCCAAGGCACACTGATAATCAGAATCCCACTTTCACATTCAGGGAAAATACAGAGGGGTTTTTCCTACATTGATGTACATTTGCATGTATTCATTTCAATTGAGTCGTTATTTAGTTTTTATTTCAGGATGTTTACAACTTTGGTTTTTAACAAATTGAAGAAATGCAAAAGCTTTAAGATATCCAAATTTTAACTTTGTCACATATGCATTCTGATCATTTTAACTGAAAGGAAACATCTTGAAATGAAGCTAGATGCTTTAATGCTTTTTTAAGATTTTACCAGGCCAATAGTGTAGGAACAAATTAAACATGTAATTCTACAGTATTTAACTTGAACTGTTTTTTTTATTTTGTATTTTTTTTTAAGTTGAACCAAAAATGGAAATAGATTTTTGTGTGTAGCATTTGTGTTACACTTAACACTAACTATATCTGATTTCAACAGTAAGACAAGTCTAGGCTCACAGTAACCATGCCATCAGTGCTTCAAAAACACTTTGTATTTTGTAGTTTTTTGCTGCAGATTTTATGATCACACTGCATTATCTTTTGTGGCGTATCTTGTATCAAGCCTGTATTTTTGTGTGATGCAGCATGCTATTAAGATGTCTTTAACAGATGCCTTGGGTAAGCCCCAAATCCCATAATGCCATACTCTCAAAAGGCTGTAATAGAAAATGCACTGGGCTATAGACAGTGGGCATGACAGAAACAAATTATTATGTCTGTGAATTGTGCCAATATACACATTGTTGACTGAATGCCTCTCTCATCCTCTTCACCAGAGGCGACAGCAAAACTGAAGCTGATAATGATGCAAAGTAAAGACCTGTAACTGAATGAATGAATGAATGAATGAATGAATGACTGACAAACACACATGCAAAACAGGCCATTTAGATACTAATCAGATAACAAATGTTATCAAATGTGAATTTAAAAATGATATTAAAATATAGATGACTAGATATAGATGAATATCATTAATTATTAATAATAACAACATAATTAAAGGTAAATTGAGCAAATTTGTTATTTTAGAAGTGTGTATTAAACTGGTAGCCCTTCACATTAATCGGTAAACAAGAAGTAGCTCTCAGTTTCAAAAAGGTTGGTGACCTGATCTAGAATATTGTATAAGGATGGAATTGTACTGCTTTAATACTCTATAGCAATTCGGACATTTCACTCACATTATTCTGTTAATCAGTGAATTGCCGCGATCAGATGATCAGTTATAATCAGTGAATTGCAGGAATTGCTATAACCAGATTTTCAGTTAAATTCAGCTAGAAAAGAGGATTTTGTTTAAATAAAACTACTACTGTAGAATATGATCTTTATATGTTAGTAATGTGCCTAAGCACATCCATATTTAACTCACTGCTCAGAATTTACAGTATCTCAAGGGTCAATACTATAGAAATGGAAATTGGATATACTTTAAATTTGTCAATATGCAGATTGTGGTAAAGGCTGCTGGATGTTAGACAAAAGGCGCTTCTCCACCTTCCACTTAAAGATGCCCTACAGGTGCTCAATAGGGTTCAGGTCTGGAAACATACTTGGCCACTCCTTCACCTTCTTCAGCAAGGCAGTTGACATCTTGGTGGTGAGTTTGGGGTTGTTATGTTGGAAAACTGCCATTTGGCCCAATTTCTGAAGGGAGGGCATCATTTTCTGCTTCAGAATGTCACATGTTGCAATCTATGTTTCCCTCAATGAACCGCAGCTCCTCAGTACCAGCAGCACTCATGTGGCCCCAGACCATGATGCTACCACCACCATGCTTGACTGTGGGCAAGACACAATTTTTTTGAACTACTCACCAGGGCATCGCCACACAAGCTGTACACCATCTGAGCCAAACAAGTTCACATGGTTCCAGTAATTCATGATCTTGGACAGGTTGTCTTCAGCAAACTGTTTGCAGGCTTTCTTGTGAACCAGCAGAAGAGGCTTCCTTCTGGGACAACAGCCATGCAAACCAACTTGTTGCAGTGTGAGGCATATGGTCTGAGCACTGACAAGCAGACATTCTGCTTCTGCAACCTCTAAAGCAAAGCTGGCAGCACTCATGCGTCTCTTTTTTAAAGCAGCTTCTGCACCTGACGCACAGCACGAGGACTCAACTTCTTTGATGGACCTTTGTGAGGTCTGTTCTGAGTGGAACCCGTCTTGGAAAACCTCTATGACCCTGGCCAATGTACTGTAACAGTTTCAGGGTGTTACCGATTTTTTTATAGCCTCAGCATCTTTGTGGAGAGCAACAATTTTAATTCTCAAATCCTCAGAGAGGATTTCCATGAGGTGCCATATTGAACATCCAGTGGTCAGTATGAGAGAATTGTACTCAAAGCACCAAATTTTAACTGCTCTAATAGAAGATACACAAATTTGTAGGTTTCTGTCAAGCATAACAAAAACATGAACAGGATGAATAGGACATGTGGCTTTGCCTGGTTACATGATGTACAGCTGTTATCACACAGTGTGTACTCACTTTTGTTGCCAGTTATTTTGGCTGTATGTTGAGTTATAGGAACTGTAAAATTTACAAAATAGCAGTAAAAAATAAAAACACTTTTTAGCAAATACATTAACAATTGTCTATTTTTCATTTATGTATTTTTTTATGAATGCAAATGTCCATCATGTACAGCTAAAGATGATTAAATGATAAAGTTCTTGAGAAAGTCAGCATCATAATTTGTAAGATCAGCAGTTTGTTACACTTTATCTCCTGATTTATTTGAAGATCATATAAAGGTGAAAAAATGTAAGGCATTTCTTTTGTAAAATAGGGAAAGAAATAAGGAATAAAATGCATTTTTTTTTTTAAATGTGCATGACATTTGAAAAAACTCTTTGTTGGCTCTTTCCCAGATGTCTGTTCAGGAGCAACGGTCTCTTATCACCGCAAACAGAACTGCAACAGTCTCCAAAACCACAAACAGAACTTCCTTAAATGTAACATTTTCAGACAGAGCAGTTTATTCTTTTTATACACACTATTTTCAAAAGTATTGGGTCATCTGACCTCCACCCTGGTGGAGTCCTGTACCCTAACCCTAACCCAGTGGGCCACACAGACAAACTAAGCAATCAGGGGGGTGAAGGGCCTTCATCAGGTTGGTGACCAAGAACCTGGTGGTCACTCAAAAAAAAAAAAAAATAAAATAAAATAAAAATGCTCCACTGTTTCTCTGTAGAGAGGGCAGAATCTTCCAGAAGAACAACCATCTCTGCAGCACTCCACCAATCAGGCCTTTAAGGTAGACTGGCCTGACAGAAGCCGCTCCTCTGTAAAAGGTAAAAGACAGCCCGGCTGGAGTTTGCCAAAAGGACCTGACTGACTCTCAGACCATGACAAAGATTGAACACATTGGCCTGAATGGCAAGCGTCATGTCTGGAGGAAATCAGGCACCACTCATCACCTGGCCAATACCACCCTACAGTGAAGGATGGAGGTTAAACCTGTTCAAACATGACAATGCATGTCCACCTGTGCATGAAGTGAGGTGTATAAAAACATGGTTTGCATTTGCATCAAACCATCAACATGAGCACACCATGGAAACTATAAACAAAATCACTGATTGTCACTGTTAATTTTTCACTATTTAATTACATTACATCAGTGTTTTTCAACCGTTTTTGAGGCATGGCACACAACCAACCAAAAACTGCACAAAATGACACTCTAATACAGCATAACCACAATTTAATCTCTTAAGATTTGGCTACAAGTTCAGCTACTAGGAAGCTAGCTTTGTGAGCTCTCTCATTCATTCTCATTTATTGTTTTGAAATGATGCCTGTGTCATATGAACATGGTGTTTAAGCCTGCTTGGGCCATGGCAATATCGGATAGCTTTTCCTCCACACAGCACGTATAATGTACTCGATGCAGTCAGATCCCTGGTAAAAGTAAATCCAAACAAAAGAACTTTAATCGAATTTCTTTGATCTCACCAATTACACTTTTCTTGCCCGTCAATCACACTGGGGGCTTCATCTGGGTCAGAAATTTGTCCAGGTACCAGGAGAGTTTGCACATGTCCTTTTCAAATTTTTATCCATTGCGGTCACCGCTACCTGCTCTTGCGCATCATTAATCCTATTGTTATTAATTAACAAGTACTACCTACCCTCCCACCCACTGATGTTGAGCTGTATTTCCATTAATCTGCAGGTCACAACATCACAGGTACAGGGGCTCAACAATGGCAATTTCTTTCCAGTAACTAAATAATCATTTTTTGGACCAATTACACATAAATGGATAATCACAAGGGTGACAGTGGCAAAGAAAAATTATTTCAGGTAACAAAGAATCTTGAGGGGTTTATACACTCAGACAGTCTCTTGTCTTTGCCTCCAAATGCTGCCAATGTGCCCAAGTACTGACCCTGTAAATAAATAGGTTGGAGTGAAATGACTTGTGTTTTGCACAAAGCCTTGACCTCAACCCAACTGAACACCTCAGACCACCTCACCAAACATTGGTGCCTGATTTAACTAATTCAATGACCAGAGGTGGGAAGTAACGAAGTACAAATACTTTGTTACTGTACTTAAGTAGATTTTTCTGGTATCAGTATTTTACTTCACTATTTATTTATTTTTCTGACAACTTTTCACTCATTACATTTTTACACAAATATCTGTACTTTCTACCACGTACATTTTCAAACCAGACTTGTTACTTTAGCTTTAATCTATTTGGTGAAGTGTCTATTTTTTTTCTTCTCACTGCATGCCGTTTTCAGCCCATCAACATATTTCCTGTCATTGCGTGACTTTTAAGATCTACCACTGGTGTGTAATTTCCTGGTTACCACCATAGACCCAGACTAGTTTACGGAAGGAACAACGTGCATTGCGAAAGGCAACGAAGTCTGGGGTTAACGTGCATGAGACAGAGGGAGTTAATGATGTAAACATGACAGAATAGAGACATTCCTGATCATTTTTTCTCTGCTTGTGCTCTATATGGTGGTTGTTCAGCCTGGATACATTCCTTAGATAACAACATAACTTGAAATTCGTTTTGTATCAATATGTTAATTAGGGCTGTCAAAATGAACACGTTAACGCAAATTAATTTAACGGCACTAACGCGGGAACAGTAAATTCAAAATGTCTACTTTTAAATAAACACTAACATCAGAAACAAATATTCTCTGATTATGTTATTTGTATGAAAAATAGGTATAGTTTCTCTGGTATGTGCGAATAAGTTGTGATTATGGTGATTTATCTCATGACAATCCTGCAATTAGTCGCAATTAAATGTTTTAATTGATAGACAGCCTTAATATTAATATGACGTGAGGTCCAGTTACCACAGTGACACTAAAACAGGTAATAGTAATGGCTGCTTTTTACTTAATCACATGTTTGAGCCCAAAGTTCTTTAATTTAACTTGAGTCAAAAAGTATAGTCACTACTTCAACTTTTACCAGAGTATTTTAAAACATGAGTATCTCTACTTCTACTTAAGTAAAGGATGTGTTTACTTTTGCCACCTCTGCCAATGACTGATACAGCACCCAACGAATACCAGAGCAACAACTGGTTCTCACAGAACCTAAAAAAAAAAAACAATCTGAAGAGCCTGCAGACCAACAGCCATCATTTTAACAGCTCGCCATTCACCTTTCTGATGTCTCGTACTTTTTGCATATTCAAAGGGTTAGACAATCAAGTTTTAGTTATACGCAACTCTGAACATAACACTGTATGCAATTTTTTTTTTTTTTTTATCAGTGTCTGTGTTACAATTTGTAACGACACATGAGATACGTTAGATACTCTTGGATACCTACAAGCTGAAAGACATTATTTGAAATGTAATACATGGAGCACCATAATGTATCTTAGGAGATTAGGTAATAATTTACCAAGTGGCAAATAACCATCTGAAAAGTAATTTGCCACAATACTGCAAACTTTTCATTGCAATATTATATTATTTCAAGAATAATTTTTTGTTCAAGAATAATTTCAAGAACAAGTTTTGTTTGACACATTTTGTGTTGCATAATAATAATCTACTGCATAGTTCCCATGATGAAACCATGCATGACCACAAAATCTATTTGGATTGGTTGCTCAAATCTTCTGCTGTGTTATACAAGATTTGCACATAATTTGATTGCATTTGATATGGAAAAATCTGTTTTGCATGCATGTGAATAGAGCTTTGATGGAAAAAGTCTGAAAAAATTATATGAGAGGTGAAGAAGAAATGTTCTAATGAAACTAACACTCTAATAATGATCAATTCATCAACAATGTAGTGGTAATATAAACACTGTGACAAAGATGTGTTAACACGATCAAAAGTCATTAACATGCTGATTCACATGAACTAATGTGTGAAACATTCATACTCCTGCTAGTTTGAAACACTATTTGAATTAGATACATACACAGCGTTTGGCAGACATCCTTATCTAGAGCAACATACAGAAGATCTTTAAAGTCTCTATTAATAAATACATGCGGATGCTAATTCACTAGGTCATGTACTAAAAACACCATCAGTCAAAAAAAAAAAAAAAGAAAAAAAAAACTAGATTATTATATATTGAGTAGTCTTTCACCATTTGGATTACATTTAGCTGTTAGCACTTAGACCTAGCTAAACTAAAAACTTTGTACATTTTAAATAGTAAAATTTTTATAACAGTTTTTTATGAAAAGCAACCAAAAAAAAAGCTTGATTCCAGCTCAAAACCAGCCCTAAATAACTATAAAAGGTATTTTTAGCACCACATTCAAAGGAAACAGATCAAGCTGGGAATTTATATGTAAGCAGGTGTGTGTAACTGATATAATATATGGGTGGGGTCTGTTAAGGTGTGGCATCTATTGGGGTGTGTCACAACAGACATCTAACCAATGTTTATCTTATAATGGAAAATCCCCATTCATGACACCATGATACTAGTAAGTAAAGCTGCTTTGAGACAATGTCTGTTGTGAAAAGCGCTATAGAAATAAACTTAACTCATTTTTAAATGAACAATTTATTAAAAAATACAAAATAAAAAAATAAACATTTGCTATTTGACAGAGGATTAACTCTATATACGGTTGTGGACAAGTTAATGTGGTAGCTTGTCTGTTGTATGTTCCACTCTATTCTCACACTATCTACATTTCTATACAATGTCTATACACAAAGGTAAACAAAAACATACACAATATATGTACAGAATAATATATTACATAAGAAAAAGAGGAAAAGTTGGGGAGTAGTTAGGTCTGTACAAAAGAAATACGTATACACCACTGCAACATTATATCACACACAAAGGCTCAAAAAGTCAAGTCAAGTTTATTTCTATGCTTATTTATTTCACAACAGACATTGTCTCAAAGCAGCTTTACAGGATTTTAAGAGTCAAAATTTATGGTAAAAACTACTGAGCTGGAAAGTCCCTCTTCAGATTACAACCGAACAAAGCTATGTCTGTGTGCTGAATAACATATTGTGTTTCAGCTGCCTATTATGGAGTTACTCTCAAACTATACTTAAGAGAAACTAAATACTACTAGATAAGATCCCATGACACCCCCATGAACTACCTTGCTGAAAAAAACAATTCGGTCTGATCAGTTAACTAACTGCCAAAACATAGGATGAGCTGGTCAAGTTGTTAGATCAACAACCACTCTATGTTTCTCTGGATAATGTAAAACTACACAAGGCAAAGGTGTAGGTATCACAATCCACCTTTCTAAGAGGAGTGCACAAATACAAAACAAAACAGAAAATATTGCCTGGGAAAATTCTGCAAAAGTGGGTCATGCAATGATGTAAGCAAGGGCTATGCAACTAAAGGTACTGTATCTACACTGAACAGCCCTAACATTAAACCACCTGCTTCATATTGTACAGGTCCTTCTTGTGCCACCAAATCAGTTGTTAACCGTTTAAGACATGGATTCTACAAAACCCACAAAGTGTGCTATGGTATCTGGCACCAAAATATTAGCACAATTGTTGACGAATTTGGTAGTGGGAAAGTTGGGCTGCAATAGATCTGTGGGATCAGAGCCTGGTCTAGCCTTCACTCTCACACACACATGCCCATGACCCTGTTGCTGGTTCGCTGGTTGTTTGTTAATGCTCACCAGGAACATTAAAGAAGACCGGCCATTTTGGTCTGAACAAATCATCTAGCCAATTAGTCCTTGTCAAAAGATCCTTATTCTTGCCCATTATACCTCTGTCAACTTTAAGAACTAAGTGCAGAAGTGCTGACTTATCTATCCCACAGTAATGAGAAAGAAATGCTGTGTTGGAGGTTTAAAAGACAAATTCACACAGACTGTGCTGAAACGGTTCAATTAAATGATAGACAAAACTGCTGAGATATGCAATAACTTGATTCACTGAAACAATCTAAATGAGCCAGATTGATGAATAATACACCTTAATGCTACATTTTAGTGACATTTTAGTAAAATCATGTGTAGTTCCTGTGTAGTTTTAAAGCAACTGCTGGTGCTGCAGGCATAACCCATGACTCCATTTATTTGCAATGTTTCCCATGACATTCACATTTTTTATGGCCTTGTCCTTGCCTAATCATCTATGCATGCAATCTTGTGACACACAGACAAAGCAGTAATGATTTTCCATGTGAACCATGGGAACCATGGCCACATTTTACACATCCCTAAGGAAATCTTGATTAGCCAATGCTACTCTTCGAGTAAGCAGAGCTGAAATCAAGAATAGAAAAAGGATGAGAGAAGAAATGTATTAAGCTTAATGAAGTACACAGCCACATGAACAGCAAGTTCTCTTCCAAGAACACATCGACTTACTTAGAAAAGGGCAAGTTCTAAGACAACAGGCCTATATATGTATATTGTATGTGACAGCTGACTCATGCCTATTGCAGTTATCAAGAGATACCAAAACTGTATAATCCTCTTCATGTGAAAATTGTATAGTTGAATTAAGTGCTATTGTGTAAACTGTTTTTAACTTCGGGTCAGTCACACTGGATCTGTTCTGCAATATTGTGATGAGTCAATTAAAATGGTGCGAACAAAAAATCTAAAAGCAGTAGCAAATAACAGCAGTAGTAAACGAGTACATTTTTAGTCACTGTTATGGTTTTCAGGGAATGCTTATGCATTTTTTTCTAGCAGTGGGTGACAGTAATGAAGTAAATATAATGTATTACTGTACTTAAGTAGTTTTTTTCATGGATATTTCCGTTTGGGGAGACTTTTACTTCACTACATTTTAAAGTAAAATATCTTTTTACTCAACTATATTTCACAAAAGCAGATTTCCTTTTTATTTATAAGTGAATAAACACTTAACAGGTCAAGCCACCAATCAGGGTAGAGCATGCGCTCTGTTTTAAACTTGTTTTGCTTGCTGCTTGGCAGTGGCAGATTTAGGAATAGGCAACATGCCTATTCCTAAATTTTACATAAATTAATAATTACAAAAACGGTAAAAAAACAAAAACAACAAATAAACAGACAGATAAAGCTACACAATGCACACAAATAAAAATAAAATTCCTACTAAGATGCTTACACAAACCTCAAACAAAACAATATTTAAGTTGTTTGTGCATAACTATCAATAAAGTGGGAAACAGAATAGGTTTCATTATCTTAACTCTCAACTCACCAGATGATGACTTGAGGTCCTGTAATGAAAATCATTTTCATGATGGCAGACATGCCAATAGACCTTGTGATATTTATAGTCACCTTTAATATTGATCCCAAACATCAGCTCGCCTAGAAAATAGAAAATATATGATTTAATAACCAGCACAAAGATTGAAGAAAGCACAATAATTAGGATTTAAATAAAAACACTCACGTGCTCTTCAGAATCAGTCGGCACAGGATCACGGCTATTAAGCCTAAGTGGGGGAAAAAAGTAACTCGCTTAGAAAACTTTTTATATGTGAATAATCTGCCCTTAATACTACATTACTAAAATGACTTAACTCACCCCAATCTTTTTATAATGTGTTTATGCAATTGAAATTTCCAAACGACAAAACCACAAACCACAGCGATGAGGACTATGACCAGAGTCCAGCAAACTTTGCTTTCTGTAGCTGCAATGGCATTTACAAAACAATAGCATTAGCTAACATTTACAATGCGAGCTAACTGCATTTAGTTGCAGTTTAGTAAGTAGTTACTAAAACTGTATTTGGTTAACCCTCCTAACACACACACACACACACACACACACACACACACACACACACACACA
>JAAIIK010020486.1:0-15930 GCA_014706435.1 Silurus glanis
TTGTTAGTGTTAAAACTGTTTTCACACTATCTCACACACATTCCTTGTCCGTTCAGTGTCTATAGGATGTTTACGATGTTAGTATGTAAGGTAAACAGAGAGTCTTATCTGGGCTCACAAATCTCGGGCTGGTATATCCTCTTGTCTAAACAGGAAAACGGCTTTAGTGTCATGCGGACATGGAGGCGGAAGCCGAAGTAGCAGCAAAACAAAGCTTTATTGAAAACCGAAACACAAGCAAGGCGGAGCCAACACAAATACCTGCTGCAAAAAGGGATAATCCGGTGGTGCGCTCACAGCGCGGCCCACAACAGTTCAGAGTCTGCGGGATAATCCGAATACCGGAATCCAGGGAAAAAGGACAGTATAATCCCAGGTGCGTCTGGAAAGAGACGCGGCCCACTATGTCTGGGTCGGAACCCGAGTCGTGAGGGAATAATCCACGGCGCGCCTGGAAAGAGGACAACAACACGAACACGAACACGAACACGAACACGAACACGAACACGAACACGAACACGCAGGACAATACACCCATGAACGTGCAATAAAGGACCGCGTGTGTGCCGTGAGTGCTGATATAGGCGGCGTGATTAGCGTGCCGATGAGAGTCCGGTGTGTGAGATGAGAGTCAGGTGTGTGTGGTTGGTGCGACGGCGAGAAGCTCCTTGCGGGCTGAGCGCGCACGAGAGAAGGAGCGGAGCGTTCCCCGAAGCCCCGAGGTTTGACAGCCACTGAAGGGGGCGTGGCAGGGGAATCCCTGACATTTAGGTCAGTCTTTCTACCCAATATGTGTGTGCGTGTTCGTGTGTGTGTGTGGACTGTATCATCCTGTGTGTATAAATACATGTCTGCCTCCGGCAATAAACGAAGAGGAACATTGCTACATTCTGTGTGCTGTGTGATTCTTCCCTGAATTCAGAAAGGCATTACGGAGCATCGCAGGTCGTATGGAAAATCTCTCCATGAATTAAGTTTCGTTTGGGCATGATAAAAATCTAACAGATACTTTGCAGCGGCAAAATTTGGGATGACACCTGGGAGCCTGCCAACGAGTTCCAGCATTTTTTGCCCGATTCTCCAAATACCAACCAGCTTTCAGAACTTCAGTTTTGAGTGTTTTATCGTTGTTGCTCTTGTTGTTTTTGTTCTTGCTGTTCTTCATTAAAGTTTTTGTACAGTGCATACACTCTTTTGGTATTTTTATTTTAAGTTGTCATTTTAAACACCTTTTTCAGTGTTCAATGAACACATTAATATCTAAATATGTTCATTGTGCAAACCTTAGTGATATATTTGAGAGCCAGGTTAAAATGTGGTCTTTTACTTAGAACAATTTTTAAAACACTTTTTATATTCACTATATTGTCAAAAGCATTCACTCGTCTGCTTTCACATGCAAATGAACTTGAGTAACATCCGATTCTTAATCCATAGGATTTAATGATGTTGGCCCAAACTTTGCAGCTAAAACAGCTTCAACTCTTCTGAGAAGGCTTTTTACAAGGTTTAAGAGTGTGTTCGTGAGAATTTTTTATCATTCTTCCAGAAGCACATTGGTGAGGTCAAACAATGATGTTGGACGAGAAGGCCTGGATTACAGTCTCTGATCTAATTCATCCCAAATGTGTTCTATCGGGTTGAAGTCAGGACTCTTGTGCAGGACAGTCAAGTTCTTCCACACTAAACTCACTCATCCATGTCTTTATGGATCTTGCTTTCTGCACTGGTGCTAAGTGATGTTGGAACAGGAACGGGCCGTCCCCAATCTGTTCCGACAAAGTAGGGAGCATGAAATTGTCCAAAATGTCTTGGTATGCTAAAGCATTAAGTGTTCCTTGGTACACTTACACATTAAGTGTACTGGAACTAAGGGGCCGAGCTCAACTCCTGAAAAACAACCCCACATAATAATCCCCCTCCACCAAACTTTACACTTGACACAATGCAGTCAGACAAGTACCGTTCCCCTGGTTACCCCCTAAACCAGGCTTGTCAATCAGATTGCCAGACAATGAAGCGTGATTAATCACTCTAGAGAACACGTCTTCACTGCTCTAGAGTCCAGTGGTGGCATGCTTTACACCACTGCATCCCATGCTTTGCATTGTACTTGCTGATGTAAGGCTTGGATGCAGCTGCTCGACCATGAAGCTCTCTGTGCACTGTTCTTGAGCTAATCTGAAGACCACATGAAGTTTGGAGGACTGTAGCTTTTGACTCTGCAGAAAGTTGATGACCTCTGTGCACTGTCTCTCAGCATCCTCTGACCCGCTCTGTGGTTTTACATGTTCTATCACTTCGTGGCTGAGTTGCTGTCGTTCCCAGTCGCTTCCACTTTGTTATAACACCTTTAACAGTTTACTGTGGAATATTTAGTAGTGAGAAAATTTCACGACTGAACTTGTTGCACAGGTGGCATCCTGTCACGGTACCATGCTGGAATTCACTGAGCTCCTGAGAGCAACCCATTCTTTCACAAATGTTCGTAGAAACAGTCTGCATTATCGGAACACCTGAATTCAATGATTTAGATGGGTGAGTGAATACTTTTGGCAATATAGTGTATATAAGAAATCTGTCCATTAAAGTAACATGTGTAGGCATCATATTGATTATTCCTTAAAATATCTTCCATTCGTTCTTTTTTTTTCTTTTAGCAAAACAGCAATAAATGAACTTGCATTTAGTGTTGGGAAATAAGGATTCCTCCTTATCATAATAGTTTTATTTGTCTTGCTTATCCATGTCCCTATTATAATCTGCTCATTCCATGTCTATAAACGGGTTTTAACTGTTATACAGTACCCTAATCTAGAACACAGGCATGTGGCCACAGTTGTTTTTCCTCAGCCCAGGGCTGAAGACCTAAAATTCTATTTAAAATGTTTAGATGAAAAAGTCTGTAAGTGCTGTTTGAGATTTTCTTCTGAAATGGGCATTTTCTCAGGCTCCTTTGTGTCTGTCCATTAATTCTACTTTAATGGCATTAAATAGGTTATTTTCATTGCCATTAAAGTGAATAAACTGAACATAAACATTGGCACCTAAGACAAAATGCTCATTTTAGAAGAAAATTTCCAAATGGCACTTAGAGGCCATTTGGAAATTTGATTCATTTTCCCGTATGAATCAAATTTCCTTCGATTATTATTACTCATTAAACTCATGATTATTTAGTGTTGTAGTTGGTGGAGGTCATTTTGAACTATTTTGAAGACAACTGTATCTAATGATTATTTTTTACAAAAAGTTACAAATCTAACGAGTTATAAATCTTTGTTGGTAAATATTCTTTTTTTTTGCATATTAACTAATTCTTTTGGCTGTATTTATTCTGTATGAGTAAACTACTGAGTAGTTTTATTCATACCAAAATGTCGTATTTTATAAGCTCAGTAAAAAGTATTTTGCAGCCTAGTACTTTACAACTACAAAGAGGCATGAGAAGTAACAAATCATCTAGAGTACAAGTACCTGAAATCTATACTTTAGTACAGTACAGTACTTAGCCTTACAATAATGCACTTCATTTCCATCACTGACTGGTTGTATTTCTATGTATGTGAAAAAAGAGACTACACTTTGGTTATATTTATAAGGTGATTTTATAAAAGCAGATTTTATTACACGCTTTAGATTCAGGGTTAAGGTCAGGTTCACGGTCAAGAAAAAAAGGTGTCACAGCTCGTTTATTACAGTTCATCATCAGAAATTTCAAAGTCACTGTCATAGTCATCATTACTATGTTTAAGAATTTGTTGTTCTCAGCTCCAGACAAAACATACAGGTCTCTTGCTTGCACCCTCATATCTCTGATTTTACGTTGCTTTCTGTGGATGATGCTCTGCAGACCTTTCAAGCCTTTTTCACTTACCCCACACTAAAGTGTCTTCAATCTCAAAAGAAGAACAAAATAACATTAACCCTCCATTAGAAACCTTATAAACAATCATCATTGTTGTGTATGTTTATGAGGGCTGCCCCCTAATAGTAACGCAAAAATGTTTGTCTGTCAGAAGTCATCGTTGGACTAATTTGAATTTGTTGTAAAGTTGCAGAAAACAAACTCCACGGCACGAGTCGAAACTCACATCCCTGTAGTTATTAGATAGTAATTACATATGTGGGAGAGGAAATTCAAAATTGGAACACTGAAATAGTGTCAAGGACAACAAGCAAGATTGCACAAATCTATCTCCAATTGGTAGGTGTTTTTTTAGCAACATGTAATGATGGCTTATACAGCTACAGCAACTTGCGGTACAATAAAGTATGTTTTCAATAATATGCTCCTTTTTTACATTAATGATTCGACAGGACACGTCCTCTATGTAGTTATAGGAATATGCACTAGTCAAAAAAAATCTGACTCTTACTAACAGTAAAATAAAGATAATCTGACAGTTGTGATGGCTGAAATAACTTAACTTATAACATTCTTTCTCAGCTATGGAACTGGAACTGTGTTTTGATAAAAATCTTTGGTTAGGGGCAAGCCTTTTGTTTATGCTTATGTTTGTGCCATATATTACAAATGTTTACTTTTCAGACTCTGAAATGACAAGAAATCACAGATAGCATAAAAACAAACAAATCTTTATTATACAGGGTTATTCAAAAAGAATGAACCGATTTCATTATGCAATATTTTATTAAAGAAAAGTAATACAAAACTCCAGCCAAGTCACAAGTATTATATTCACAATCAACTTATATAACTCACGGTCACTGACTCGTTTCATGATGATGCTTGAGAACTGAAGCAATGCGTCATGATATCGGTTCATTCTTTTTGAATAACCCTGTACAGCTTCAAAAATGAATGACATTCATTACTGAGCATCTAAAACTAATTCTATCTTCCCTTCTGATATCAACGGCTCAGTGCGGTGTCCAGATTGTTAAACTTTTGTTGATTCTGTTGTTGATTCTGATGATTTTGTTGATTCTGTTGTTGATTCTGTGCGTCCTGCAAACACAGAAAATATCAAGTTACCATATTCCCCCTGTAATGATTCAACAAGTGCAGTAGAAGGTCATTGTACCTGCTTTAGACATGTGTTTTGTGGTCACTGTAATTGTGTTGTCCTTTAAGGGGAATTAACCTTTAAGTATTCGGTTTGCATGTTATTTAATATTCTCAGGTTTAATTTGTAAAATATCATTGGATGATGTCACTTCCTGTTTGATCCCTTCCTGCTAGTTTTCCGGTTCAGCATGTAAAACAAGAAGAAAGTTTGCTCTCGTTAAATTATTATTGCTTTAGCTTTAAACCACAGAGACGCAATGCCGTGAGTTGATTTTTCTCTCTTTAGATAGGAAATGTGATGTTTGATCAGTTGTTGTAAACTGTTGTTTGCTACGTGTGTACAAGCAATGCTAATAGCTCGTGTCATTGCTACAAGTGAATTGATGTTAGTTACTTATAATGGTGTGTTTATCAAGACATAGGCTCTGAATGTTTTAATATTTTATTCAATATTTTATGTAATGTTTTATTACAGTTTTCACCACGTTAATGAGGAGGTCACAGTAAATGGTCAACCTTACTACGACTCTGTCTTCATTGGCTACTTGGTTTATCTTGGTGTTTAGTCAGAGTTCCAACACACTGTACGAGAACACTGCAGTGAAAAGGCAAGTTGATGTTTGAAGTGATCAATATGGCAACGAGCAGCAAGTCATCTGTGTGCAGCGCTAGGAGCAGAAAGTCGTCTGTGTGCAGCGCTAGGAGTAGCAGGTCATGTGCTTCATCAGCAAGCGCAGCTCACGCCCGAGCCAGAGCCGAAGCCGCTAAAGTGAGAGCGACGTATGCCAGCCATGAAGCTAAACTGAAAATGGAAAGGGCTACACGAGAAGCTCAAAATCAGCTGGAAACAGTTAGAATTAACACAGAGTTGGAAATGTTAACGCTACAACGAGAAGCTGATGCAGCCTCAGTGGAGGCACAAGTGCTAGAAGATGCTGAACTAGCAATGCATGCTGAAGCTGGATCTGAATCGGAGAAAGTCAGAATTGAACGTACCAGTGAATATGTCAATTCTCAAACCAACCTTCAGGGTTTGCCTTCATTTCCAAACTTATCAGCCTTATCTGTCGCTCCTCCAGTCCACACTGACTCACAAAACATAACATCGCAGAGCTTCATAACATGGAATTCACCTGTAAAAGATCTCTTTCATACACAGTCTATTAACAACAAGCCAAAGAGCGAGAAAACAGATATCATGCATCTACCTGCACCAAACTTACCTGATGTGCCTGCAAGTGGGATGAAATCTGAAGATAAGAAAAGAAGCTCCATCATGAACGCACATGCAAAGTCATATGTTCCTCGATACATTCCTCCAGCTAGCACACCACATCACGCGGAGCCACTGGCACAGTATTTAGCACGACGAGACCTTGTTAATTCAGGACTGTACGAATTTGATGATAAGCCTGAGAATTATCGTTCATGGTATTCCTCATTCACCAGTGCAGCTCATGAAGTTCACCTCACAGCAGCCCAGGAATTGGATCTCATGATAAAATGGCTGGGAAAAGAATCTGGCGAACAGGTGAAGCGCATCCGCTCAGTACATGCCAACAACCCTAATCTTGCCTTACGCAAAGCATGGGAAAGGCTATGTGAGTGTTATGCTGCACCAGAAATAATTGAAAAGTCACTGTTTCAGCGGTTGGACAGTTTTCCAAGAATTTCAGCTAAAGAGCACAACAAATTACGTGAACTAGGTGATTTGCTTACGGAAATCCAAGGTGCAAAGGAAGATGGTTATCTCTCAGGTCTTTCATACCTTGACACTTCACGAGGAATTGGACCAATTGTAGACAAGCTTCCGTACGGGCTTCAAGAAAAGTGGATGACTTCAGGGTCATGGTACAAAGAACAAAATCATGGTCACTTTCCTCCCTCTGAGCATTTCTGCAATTTCGTGTGCTATGAGGCAAAGAAGCGAAACGACCCTAGCTTTATGCACTAAAACAGCATTACAGTAACCACAAAACCAGATAGACCCATTAGGAAGAGTTTTCGTACCCACAAACCTATCTCAGTGCACAAAACAGATGTGTGTGCAGCTAATGATGACCCTAACAAAAGCTGTCCGATACACAATAAACCACACCCCTTGAAACGTTGTAGAGCATTCAGGAACAAACTTCTCGATGACAGAAAGGCCTTCCTCAAAGAGAATGGAATATGTTTCAAATGCTGCTCTTCAGTTTCTCACATCGCAAGGGAATGTAAGTCTTCCGTAAAGTGCACAGAATGTGGCAGCAACAGTCACGATGAGGCCATGCACCCTGGCCCACCACCGCAAACCGCTCGCAAGCCTCCTTCATCATCACAAGAGGATGGCGGGGAGAAAGAAGATCATTCTAACATGACTGCTGTCAGTACAAACTGCACAAAGGTTTGCGGTCCAGGACAGTGGAGCCGCTCATGCTCGAAAATCTGCCTCGTAAAGCTTTTCCCCAAGGGTTTTAAAGACATGGCAATCAAAGCTTATGTAATTTTGGACGACCAAAGTAATCGTTCATTAGCCAGACCAGAGTTCTTTGAGCTGTTTAACGTGGAGAGTGAACAATTCTCATATCATCTCAGAACTTGCTCCGGCATTGTTGAGACATCTGGCAAGAAAGCAGAAGGATTCCAAATTGAGTCACTGGATGGAAGAGTTCTCATCTCTCTTCCTCCACTCATTGAGTGTCATGAGATTTTGAATAACCGGTCTGAGATCCCAACACCGAGTGCAGTTCTTCACCAGCCTCATCTCCGGCATATTGCTAAGCACATTCCAGAACTGGAAGCAGAAGCAGAGATACTACTTCTATTAGGAAGGGACGTCATAAGGGCCCACAAAGTCAGGCAGCAGGTCAGTGGACCAAACAATGCCCCCTTTGCTCAACGACTGGACCTTGGCTGGGTAGTAATAGGAGAAGTGTGCCTGGGTAATGTACATAAGCCAACGGTCAACACGTTTAAGACCAACATACTGGAAGGTGGTCGTCATTCCATTTTTCCACCCTGTACAAGCTTTATCCAGGTCAAAGAGATGCAGCAAAACTGTAATGAGTCTTGTAAACCCAATGAGAAGCTGCTGGGTCAGACAGTGTTCGACAGAACTGAGCATGACAACAAACCTGCCCCATCCATAGAAGACATAGCTTTCTTGAAAATAATGGCTGCAAACGTCTACAGAAATGATGCCAACAGCTGGGTAGCTCCTCTACCATTCAGAGAACCACGCAAGCATTTGCCAAACAATAGAGAGCAAGTTGTTAATCGTTTCAGATCCCTGCAACGTACCCTGAAGAGGAAACCTGAGATGCAGAAACAGTATGTGGAATTCATGAATAAGATCTTTGCCAATGGACATGCCGAGGTAGCACCACCACTGAGAGAAGAAGAAGGATGCTGGTACCTTCCGACATTTGGGGTCTACCATCCACAAAAACCCGATCAGATCAGGGTGGTCTTTGACTCCAGTGCACGATACTCCGGCGTCTCTCTTAACGATGTGCTCCTCACGGGCCCCGACCTCAACAACTCTCTTGTGGGCGTCCAGCTGCGTTTTCGGAAAGAGAGAATTGCAATCCTAACGGACATCAAGCAGATGTTCCACTGTTTCTTGGTGCGTGAAGACCATCGCAACTTCCTGCGTTTTCTTTGGCACAAGGACAATGACATGAACAAAGAAATTGTCGAGTATAGGATGAAGGTTCACGTTTTTGGCAATGGGCCATCTCCTGCGGTGGCGATTTATGGGCTACGACGAGCCATCAGAGAAGGCTCAAGGGAACATGGAGTAGACACTGTCAAGTTTGTGGAAAGACATTTCTATGTTGACGATGGTTTGGTATCTGTACCTTCTGAAGCTGAGGCGATAGATTTGCTTCGACGTACACAGGCCTCGCTTGCAGAGTCAAACCTCCACCTGCATAAGTTTGCGTCAAACTCTCAGATTGTCATGGAAGCTCTTCCACCCGAAGATTGTGCTCCAGTAATCAAAGACTTGGATCTGAGTGGCGAAACTTCACCTATGCAATGAAGTTTAGGTCTCTTGTGGGAGATATCGGCAGACACATTCACTTACTCCGCATCGACTAGTAACAAACCATTCACCCGCCGTGGAGTCCTCTCCACTGTTAACAGTGTTTTCGATCCTCTGGGTCTACTGGCACCTGTCACGATCCAGGGAAGATCTCTTCTCAGAGAACTCACCTCTGAACCTTCAGCCTGGGACACACCCCTCCCAGAGGACAAACTAAGCAAATGGGAAACCTGGAGAGATTCTCTTCAAGACCTCAAACAGCTTCATGTTCAGCGTACGTACACAACGACCTCACTCACTAAAGTAGTACACACAGAATTATGCGTGTTCTCAGATGCATCTACCAAGGCCATAGGTGCTGTGGCATATCTAAAAACACTTCAGAAAGATGGTCAAGTTGAAGTAGGTTTTGTTATGGGCAAGGCAAAGCTAGCACCCCTGTCTGAACCCACCATCCCAAGGCTTGAGTTATGTGCTGCTGTCTTAGCAGTAGAGATGGCAGATCTCATCCAGGAAGAACTAGATCTAAAGTTTAATGACATAAGTTTCTTTACAGACAGCAAAGTAGTGCTTGGATACATTTATAACGAGTCAAAACGATTCTATGTGTATGTCCACAATAGAGTTCAACGTATCCGTCAATCTTCAAGACCGGAGCAGTGGCACTATGTGTGTACAGAACAAAACCCTGCAGATCACGCTTCAAGATCAGTGGTAGCATCCCGTCTGGCTCAGACTTCTTGGTTCACGGGTCCCTCGTTCCTATGTCAGCCACCCGCAGAAAAAACACAAACAAGTGAGATGTTCGAGCTTGTTGAACCTGACAAGGACACAGAAATCAGACAACAAGTACAAACATGTACTACTTACCTGGAAGAACCAGAGATCACCTCTAACCGATTCCAACGGTTTTCCACCTTCACCTCACTAGTAAGAGGAGTAGCATTTCTGGTTCACATAGCAAAGTCCTTCAAACACACAAACCAAAATAGCAGTTGCAAAGGTTGGCACAATTGTGACTTACCTCGAACCCAAGATGAAAGGGACCAAGCAAAAAATGTTATCCTTAAAGCAACACAAAAGGCTGCGTTTGCAAAAGAACTGTCGGCTCTTCAAGCCAACCAAGTAGTATTTAAAAGTAGCCGCTTGCTAAAACTCAGCCCGATCATGGAGAATGGTCTCATTTGTGTTGGAGGACGACTAAACTACTCTAAATTTGCAACTGAAAGAACGAACCCAATAATTCTATCTAAAGATAGTCACATATCCCTACTGTTCACTCGTCATTACCATGAGCAAGTGAAACATCAAGGCCGTCACTTGACGGAAGGAGCAATTAGGGCAGCGGGACTGTGGATATTGGGAGGCAAGGTGCTGATCAATTCAGTACTTCACAAATGTATTACTTGTCGCAAGCTGCGTGGGAAACTGGAGGAACAACGTATGGTGGACTTGCCACCTGAACGTCTCAAGATCTGCCCCCCCTTTACATATGTGGGACTTGATGTTTTTGGACCCTGGTCTGTAACGACCAGACGCACTAGAGGAGGACAAGCAGAGAGCAAACGGTGGGCCATCATGTTCTGCTGTATGAGTTCAAGGGCTGTGCATGTGGAGGTAATAGAATCTATGGACACATCGAGCTGCATAAATGCTCTCGGGCGGTTCTTCGCACTCAGAGGCCCTGTGAAACAGCTTCGTTCCGATTGCGGCACCAATTTCATCGGAGCATGCAAGGAGCTTGAAATGGACAGAATGGTGCAGAAGTACCTTGGTGAGCAAGGATGCAGCTGGGAATTCAACCCACCACACAGTTCTCACATGGGAGGTTCGTGGGAGCGCATCATTGGCATTGCCAGAAGAATCTTGGATTCAATGTTTCTGCAGCTGAACTCTCGCTTAACTCACGAAGTCCTTTGTACACTAATGGCAGAAGTTACTGCTATCATTAACGCACGACCACTCTTGCCTGTGTCTGCAGACCCAGAACAGCCTTTCATACTTTCACCATCAATGCTCATCACACAGAAGACCGGAGTCCCACCTCCTCCCGGGAATTTTTCAGACAAGGATTTGTACACAAAGCAATGGAGACAAGTTCAGGCTCTTGCCACCCAGTTCTGGACTCGCTGGAGACGTGAATACCTACCTTGCTTGCAACACAGGCAGAAATGGACAGTACCACGCAGAAACCTTCAAGTTGGAGATTTAGTTCTGCTTGGAGACAAGCAAATTGCCCGCAACTGCTGGCCCATGGCCAGAATCTCTGCCACATTCCCAGGAAAGGATGGATATGTAAGAAAGGTTGAGGTGACAACAGTTGACCAAGGAAATGCAAAGAACTTTTTAAGGCCAATCGGAGAGGTGGTTCTACTTCTTCCTAAAGACTGATCTAGACACTAAAGTTTAGTGTTCTTGAATCCATAGTGACCCCTAAGAGGTCAGGCGGGGAGTGTGTTGTCCTTTAAGGGGAATTAACCTTTAAGTATTCGGTTTGCATGTTATTTAATATTCTCAGGTTTAATTTGTAAAATATCATTGGATGATGTCACTTCCTGTTTGGTCACTTCCTGTTTGATCCCTTCATGCTAGTTTTCCGGTTCAGCATGTAAAACAAGAAGAAAGTTTGCTCTCGTTAAATTATTATTGCTTTAGCTTTAAACCACAGAGACGCAATGCCGTGAGTTGATTTTTCTCTCTTTAGATAGGAAATGTGATGTTTGATCAGTTGTTGTAAACTGTTGTTTGCTACGTGTGTACCAGCAATGCTAATAGCTCGTGTCATTGCTACAAGTGAATTGATGTTAGTTACTTATAATGGTGTGTTTATCAAGACATAGGCTCTGAATGTTTTAATATTTTATTCAATATTTTATACCATACCATACCATACTTTACCATGTTTTATTAGTTTTCACCACATGTTAATGAGGAGGTCACAGTAAATGGTCAACCTTACTACGACTCTGTCTTCATTGGCTACTTGGTTTATCTTGGTGTTTAGTCAGAGTTCCAACACACTGTACGAGAACACTACAGTAATCCTGGAGAGGAAAGCATTGCACTGTTCCACCTCCTCTCCTAGTGTTAAACCAGCCCCATCCTGATATGCTCCACTCCATTTTACCTGATTAGGAATGAAGAATAATAATATAATGCTGAGAAAGTTTTGATATGCATTTGCAGATTTTATTAATCTCATAGGAAAGTTCTCCTACTTCGCACTTAAAATCATGGGCTTTGGCATGGAATACTGAAAGAAATAGCTTCTTGTTAAGAAGGTACTGGAACTCTGGGCAGCTGTTTGCAATTTTTTGGAGGTAAGGCCAATATTTGCAGGTCACATCCATACAAAAAATTGATTTGCCTACTAGCCAGCCATTTTTGCAAGTACAGGGGATAAGCAAAAATTTCCCCCCTGTACATATTTAACGCACAGAGTAGCACTCCATGCCGACACACCGCAAGCTCCAGTCGCTCCTCGTCTACCTTGCTAGCAGATTGTTGGGAGGTCTCTCTGGCTGCAGACCATCCCTCTCCACAAACACCTCTTCCACTGACCTATAATATAGGAAATAGTTAAAGAAAAAAAGACCAAACAAAACAAAATCTGTAGTTGGAGGCAATTGTACTCCTGTATAAAGTCTAATCATCTGCGATTTTACAGTACATGTTTGGATGCCTTGTGAATGTAGTCCACAAATCTTGTCACATCTTTATACTTAGCTATAAAGACGTCTTGCTCTTTAGAGCTATAAAAAAAAATAAAAAGATACAGAACAGGTACACATAAGTTAATGATACATTGTAATCCTGAGGTTCCTGTGACCATCATATATCTGCTATAAATGGACATTCGGTGCAACCCAGATGAGGATGGGTTCCCTCTTGAGTCTGGTTCCTCTCAAGGGAACCTATCCTCATCTGGGTTGCACCGAATGTCCATTTATAGCAGATATACGATGTTGCGGGGTACAGTGATGATGATCAGAAGCGAAAAGTAGTCCTGAGTCAGTGTAGGAGACTGTTGACATCAACTACAGTCCAATCCATCCTCAAAGCTCCTGTTCTTACTCCGGAATTTCATGGAACCACCCAAGGCGTTGATGAGAAACCGTCCCAAGCTGCACAGAGTGGCCTCCAGTCGAAGAGAACACTATCCAGAGGCAGGCCTGGACGAGGTGGGAAGATCCACGGAGGGGGAGAGGGGCAGGAACAGTGGTCACTGGAACCTCAGGAGCATGTTTAACTCGACAGAAAGAGAGAGAGAGAGAGAGAGAGAGAGAGAGAGAGCAAGTTAACAAGACCGACGTGGCTCTTAAAAGTGCCTTTTGCCGTGTGTGTGTGTGTGTGTGGTGGGGGGATTAAAATAAAAGAGGAATGTTGGAAGCTGCCACATCTGAAGGACCCGATGAGAGAAAAATAAAGATTTAGAATTCAGAATTGAACTCCTTACATTTTTACCATTATTTTCTTCATCAGTTTTGGCAGACTGGGCAGTTTGTGATGGTTTTAAGTTGTACTATGTGGGATGAAATGGGATTAGACAGGTGGGATTTTGATATTTCTAATGTGTTAAATGCAGTATTGGGGGTAACGCATTACAAGTAACGTGCGTTAGGTAATAATATTACTTTTCTGGAGTAACGAGTAAAGTAGCGCGTTACTTTATAAATGTACACACTAATATCTGAGTTACTTTTTTAAAAAAGTAATGCGAGTTACTTTTCAGTTCAATTATTTTGCATAAAAAAATAAATACTGAATTAAAATGAACGTAGTCACGTAGAATCGCGCACTCATACGTGCGAGCAGCGGGAACAGAAGCTGGTCAGAAGTGGAGATGGTAAACTAGGGATTACATTACTGTGATGGAAGTGTTCTTATTATTTTGAAATAGTCGAGGAAAAGGAGAAAGGAATAATGGTTAAGTGTAGATTATGTGTTGGTGAAAAGCTCTTGTCAACTGCAAAAAATACCACTTCAAAAAAAAACATCTGCATGCAAAGCACAGCACTACAGATGTGTGTGTGTGTGAGACATGTCTTTTGCCCTAATATAACTTATTTCTTAATGGCAATGATCTATATTACACCTGTTACACCTGTAAGGCGTGAAAGAGATACAAGTAACGCAAAAGTAATATAACGCATTACTTTCCATAAAAAGTAACTAAGTAACGTAATTAGTTACTATTTTGGGGAGTAACTCAATATTGTAATGCATTACTTTTAAAAGTAACGTTGCCCAACACTGGTTAAATGACAGACATGGAAAATAGTTTACAACGTAGTTACAACGTAAAATTCATTAGACTGTGGAGTTTTGAAGAAAAGTAAAAGCAAATTCACTCCAAGCATCACTGCATTTTTATCATGTTCCACATTCAAACACTCATAAAACATTTTTCTTTATAGGTTTGCTAATTCTTCTAGATTATTCTTATTTATAGTGTCCCTGTGTATTACTCTATTACATTTCAAGTCATTTTACTGTACAGTTTTTATGAAAAGTAAAGGCAAAATCACTCCAAACATAAGTTCATTTAAATCATGTTCCATATTCATACACTCAGAAAACATTTTCCTTTATAGGTTTGCTCAATGTTTTAAATTATTCTTATTTAGGGGTTCCCTGTCTATTAGTCTATAAAATTTCAAGTCATTTTAATATGGAGATTTTGAGAAAAGTGAAGGCAAAATCAGTTCAAACCACATTTTCAATCATGTTCCACATTCAAACACTCATAAAACATTTTCCTTTAAAGGTTTCTTTATAGGTTTGCTCAATCTTTCACATCATTCTTATTTAGATTGTCTCTGTCTTTAGAGTGAATGTGGAACATGACTGAAAATGCAGTGATGCTTGGAGTGATTTTGCCTTCACTTTTCTCAAAAACTGCACAGTAAAATCACTTGAAATTTAAGATTATAACAGACAGGGAGAGTACGAATATGAATTATTTGAAATATTGAGCAAACCTATAAAGAAAAATGTTTTATGAGTGTTTGAATATGGAACATGATTGAAAATGCACTGAGGTTTTTTAGTGATTTTGCCTTCAGTTTTCTCCAAAACTCCACAGTAAAATGAGTTAGAATTTAACAGAGTAATAGACAGGGACACTGTGAATAAGGATTATTGAAAAGATTGCGCAAACCTATAAAGAATTGTTTTATGAGTGTTTAAATGTGAAACATGGTTGAGAATGCACTGAGGTTTGGAGTGATTTTGCCTTTACTTTTCTCAAAAACTGAACACAGTAAAATGAGTTGAAAATTAATTGTGTAATAGACAGGGACACTGTAAATAAGAATAATTTAAAAGATTGAGCAAACCTATAAAGAAATATGTTTTATGAGTGTTTGAATGTGGAACATGATTGAAAATGCAGTGATGCTTGGAGTGAATTTGCCTTTACTTTTCTTAAAAACTCCACAGTAAAATGAGTTGAAATGTGAAATGAGAATATAACAGACAGGGAGATTCTAAATAAGATTTATTTGAAAGATTGAGTAAACCTTAAAAAAATGTTTTATGAGTGTTTGAATATGGTGATTCAAATGCTCAGATTTTTCTGTTTCTTAACGGAAACGCCTTTCTGAAGAGTCTTTACATGTATTTTGACCGCTCCCACCACCCGTACCGTAAGTGTGCGATTAGACGCGCAACCCTAAACAAAGTGCGGCTGCTTAACCGTGTATTTTCAACATGCGGCTGCTGAACCGCAGTTACAGAACAGACGACGGACTGCAGTCTGATTCCCAACATGTCCAATTCTTGCTCATTCAACTCAACTGAACTTGGAGTGCGATCAACTCGTCAAAGTGTCGGTTCAAAGAGTCGGTTTAAAGAGTCGAGTCAGTTTTCC
>JAAIIK010020489.1:0-17668 GCA_014706435.1 Silurus glanis
TCACTTGCTTTTAAAAAGGAAATGCCAACTTAGAATTTTCCAATAAGCAGCAAACCACTGGCCTAAGGCCTAATAAACTAGCAACAGCCCCACAATGCATGGATAAAGGTATCAAGATTCCCCTGAGCAAATAAGACTTTAAAAACAGAAACATGGTTGCAAACTCTTCAGAAAACTTATCAGCAGTAAGAATCATAATGCCAGATTGACATTCTCAAAAAAGTACAGAGAAGAGTTGCTGGAATAAAGTTCTGGAATAAAGATTAAACTATTCCAAAGAAATGGAAAGGCCAAAGTGTGGAGAATAAAAAAGTTTACTAATGGTCCTGTTGTTTATTTGGTGGTGATGATGTGTAGATGATGAAGGAAAACATCTCCGTTTTTTCATTTTCATTTTCCAAGAAAAGATAAGCATAAAGAACTCCCCTTTTATGGACATGCAACCTTTACCTTAGGCCCCTAGATCAACTTATTCCAGATTTCAAAACACTATATCGATCCACTACACCCTCATAGTCCTGACACTAATATAAACGCTTGGCCTTCTCTTACATTACCTTAAATGGAAACATCTGGCCAACATTCCAACCTTACAGAAATCAAGTTGAACTCCAGATACCACATTTCCCCCCTTCGAGGGTTTTTTTAGCCTCGACAAACAAAATAATAAAACATACATGTTTATCATCGGTGTGAGAGTGAAAAACCTGTCAGGCAGCTATTTCTTCTTAAACATCCCTCAAACAATCAAGACAGGAAAACTTCTCTCATGGCCTCTCTGCCCTAGGTGGCCACATGTAGTACTCCAGCCCAATCAAAACTTTAATATTGTGTTTAAGGATATGACTTAAGCAAATACATATGAAACCCCAGAAAATAAAATCAAAACAATGTCCAAATTCAGGCTGGTCGACCCATCGGACCTTCCAATGGACCTTTCCCTGCCTAATCCCTCTGTCCCTAACATCGAGGAAAAAGAAAGAAAACATCTGAGGTCCCAATATATTTACCCAGTAGCAAAAACCATCATTCCTCAAACAATTACAACAAAAATACATGTTTCTTTGTCATTGTTAGTGTTAAAACTGTTTTCACACTGTTTCACACACATTCCTTGTCCGTTCAGTGTCTATAGGATATTTACGATGTTAGTCTGTAAGGTAAACAGAGAGTCTTATCTGGGCTCACAAATCTCAGGCTGGTATATCCTCTTGTCTAAACAGGAAAACAGCTTTAGTTCAGCCTTTCTATCCAATGTGTGTGCGTGTTCGTGTGTGTGTGTGGACTGTATCATCCTGTGTATATATACGTGTCTGCCACCTGCAATAAACCCGAAGAGAAACATTTTGCTACATTCTGTGTGCGATGTGATTCTTCCCTGATCAGAAAAGACATTACGGGTCTCGCAGATCGTATGGAAAACTTCTCCATGAATTAAGTTTCGTTTGGGCATGATAAAAATCTAACAGTTTTGGTGTCAGAAGCGAGATACTTTCCGACAATATCCAGAGGGAGATCACGCATCAAGGTGAGTTTTATGTATTCCCTTGTTTGCGGGATTGTCCTGTATGCCAGCTTATAGGGCTGCATGTGTGTTCGTGTCTTGGTTATGCATTAATTGTCGACTTAATGATAATTTCCTTTGGTGGGATCGTTCGTCGCGACATTGGTTTTCCTCACCTTAGATGTAAGATGCAAGATTAGAAGACGTTTTTTACGGTCTGTCTAATATAGTTGATATTGTCTGAAGTATCCAAAAGAATCCACGATAATTTTTATATGCCCGAAAAAAAGAGATAAATGAAAAATTAATTGTTTAAAAAAAAAAAAAAAGTCAGAGAAAAGGAACTAAAGACAAACATTTTTCAAAAGACTTCAATCTTGTTTTGGCTTTAAAGTCTATTTTTTTCTCCTAACTTACAAAATTTGTGATTCAATTGGAGAGACTGGATTACTCATTTTGTTTGAAGACTGCGATTCCCCTGGTGTCTAGTGTTGTGTGTATTGTCTGAGTGTTAAGTGTTGTGTGTCTGTTCTTTGTTCTGTGTTAAGAAGATGGGTCATAACGTTTCTCGCCCATTGCCGGAAGAAAACCCCAAAGATTGGATGTATAGGAATAGTGCCGGTTACTGGACTAATCCTTATTTAGATAATTTGGCAGGATGGAGTGAATGCATGTCGCAGGTAGATAATTTTCCTAGACATGGGTCATTCAAGACCCGCGATATGGAAAATGCGTATTCTATGGTGAACGGTGGATGGGGCGATCCGAATTGGGACTACACTTATATGCGTGAGTCCTATGATAAATGGGTAAATATGAAGAAGTACTGGGACAAAGGTCCAGAAAGAGTCAATGCTTCTAAATGCTCTTTGAATAAGAAACAATCACCTCCACCATATAATTCGACACCGTCTGCTAGTCCTGGTCTTTATCCTGCGCTGCCTGTTGATACATCTTTACAGCCCGCTTTTGCATTTGTACGAGAGCGAAATGAAGTACATGTTAAACCAGCGAAAGCTAGTAATATTGATGCTATATGTAGGAGTCTTCCTATTCCAACTAACCCCACAAAATATATACAGATCTTAAAAAGCCACACTCGGTATGCACAGTTAACGGGCCCTGATTTTAGAACTATTCTTTTGCGTACATTGGGAGATGATGTTACAGAGGAGTTGATCATAGAAAAATGTCTGACCCTCGCGCGAGTTAATGATGCCATTACAGGCGAGGGCACGGCCGCGAACCGTCACCAGATTTTTTGGTAAAATGATGCCAATGTAATGCAAATGTATAATGAGTTAAAGGATTTTCTGGATAACAGAATAGCATCCAAGCGTGACATTTTACATGCAGCTAACACTAGGCAGGGTTTTAAAGAAACGCCGTCTGCCTTTGTGGTGCGTTTTAAAGCAGCATGGGAGAATGATTCTAAACTGCCAACTGATGATACACACAATGTGTTGTTTATAAATACTTGTTTGAATAACATGAAAGCTTCTCAGGCTCAAATGATTCGCATCACGACAGACAGATTACTCGAGAAGTCGGTAGATCAGTTCTGTGCTAGAATTAGAGATTTAGATGCTGCTGGAGGTTTTCAGTCCGCTTCTGGTTCAGTTAAGTCTGAACCCACTATGTTCTTTGCTGCAACAGGAAGTGGTGCATTCCAGCCACAGTACACAACTCAAGGAGGAGGTTTCAGGAAAAAGGGGAGGTGCAATTATTGTGGGAAGCTTGGTCATTGGTTTAAAAATTGTAGAAAGAGAATGGGAGATGAGAGAAGGGGCGTAGCCACTCAGGGAGTAGAGAATGCAGACCAGCATGCAGTTGTGCAGAGGCCCACACAGCAGCAATATCCTACTCAATGGACTTCTGCATAGGGCAGCCTATGGAGCGATGAACCCCATGATTTTTCGATGATAACTTTATCTTACAGTAATCACCCTTCGACTTTGCCTAATGTCACGTTGTGCATAGACAATAAAGACTATTGTTTTCTTGTTGATACTGGCGCTACATGTTCTTCAATTGCTGGGGGTGAATATTCTGGTCCCATTTCAGGAAAAAGTATCCGCTCCGTGGGAATAGATGGGGTTCCAATTTCATGTCCTGTAACTCACCTTTTGCCTGTGGTGACACCGACTGGTACAAATTTTTATCATAGCTTTACAATAATTCCAAACTCGCCTTTAAACCTTTTAGGAAGAGATATGATGCACAAAATGGGAATGGAAATTCTGTTTTTTGAAACCAATGTCTCACTGTCTTTTCCTTCTGTCCTCATGCTCTCAACTGAGCCACAGCCACATCCGGAAGATTTCTTCCATGGTAGTACGGAGGTCCTGCCTGATGAACCAAATTTAGGTGACGTTAACCCTAAATTATGGGCCTCTCACAAAGATGAGGCAGTTTTCATCCAGGTAAAACCGTATCATGCACTCATGAAAACACACCATCCGATTTTTGTTAAACAATATCCATTGTCGAAAGAGAAGAATGTTGGCATTGCTCCAGTTATTGACAATTTATTGTCACAAGGTGTTTTGATCGAGACACATTCACCGTATAACACACCAATTAATCCTGTCTTAAAGGCAGATAAAAAATGCTGGAGGCTAACACAAGATTTATGTGAGATTAATAAATTAGTTATTCCATTAGCTCCTTTGGTGCCCGATGTAGCTACCATTGTTAACTCTATACCAGCGACTCACGGATTTTTTACTGTGATTGATCTTTGTTCTGCTTTTTTCAGTGTCCCTTTGGCCTCAGAGACGCAGCCGCTTTTCGCGTTTACCTATAGGGGACGTCAATTCACCTGGACACGTCTTCCTCAGGGCTTTGTTGACTCGCCAGCCGTATTCTCCGCTGTAGTGCACAGAACTTTGGCTGATATACACCTGCCGGAAACAACCTGCATTCTTCAATACGCAGATGACATCCTTGTCACAGGACTGACTGAGCAGGACTGCCACAAAGCATCAGTGATTGTCTGCAATGTCCTGGCTCAGGCTGGATTTAAGGCTTCACACCAGAAACTACAGTGGGTGAAGAGAAAGGTCTCATATCTGGGCCATGTGATTTCAGAAGGCCAACGTAAAATTTCGCAGGACCGAGTACAGCTCGTGACTAGGTTTTCAAGACCTCTGACTGTGAAACAGATGCAGAGCTTCTTGGGACTGGTGAACTACTGCCGAGCATGGATCCCTGACTGCACACAGCATGATAAAGTTTTGCGTAGTGCTATTGATCACAAAGCTCCTCCATCACATCTCATTCTGTGGACTCATGAAATGACTGACAGTTTTGCTGCCCTCAAGAAGGCTATACAGTTATGCTAAGCCTTTTCACCTTTATGTGCACGAACGTGGTGGTACGGCTGCGGGGATCCTAGCCCAGGAACACGGTGACAGATATCGCCCTGTTGCGTATCTTTCCAAATCTTTAGACAATATAGCACAAGGGTTGCCTTCGTGCTTGCGTGCAGTGGCTGCTGCGGCTCTGATGGTCTGGGATGCTGAGAAAACGGTGCTGTCACATCCTTTGATACTGTACACCTCACATCAGGTAACAGCTATTTTACACAACCTCAACACACAACATATGACAGCACAACGTAGATCTGGTTATGAAACCACACTCTTGGCAACGGAAAACTATTAAGCCTTCTTTTCAGCCGCATTCAGCTGTAGTAGCTCTGCGTGATCTGCTAGACGATATTGACGTAGATGGTTTTGACGACGCACATGATTGCCTTGAACACATTGAACGAGAGACCTCTTGTAGGCCCGATCTCTTAGATACGGCCCTGGAAGTGGTGGATTGCTTATATGTAGATGGTTCATGTTCAAAACCCTCTGATGGTGTGTATTTATGTGGATATGCGGTTGCAAGATTACCTGATGTAACAGTTGAAGCTAAATCATTACCATACACATCAGCACAAGCTGCAGAATTGGTCGCACTTACAAGAGCATGTCAGTTGTCTGAAGATAAAGTAGTGACTATATACACTGATTCTAAGTATGCTTATGGTGTTGTGCATGATTTTGCTGAAACATGGAAGCAAAGACACTTTAAAACAGCTGATGGAAAGCCCATAGCACATTTTAATCTCATAGGCGACCTTTTAAAAGCTGTTCAACTCCCTGCCAAAGTGGCCATAGTGAAGGTTAAAGGACATGCCGTAGGTGATTCAGAGGAAATTCAGGGAAACACATTAGCGGATAAAGTAGCTAAGGAAGCAGCTAAACAACCAGTAGATTTGGACACAGTACATACAAATCCTGAGATCTCGATGATGTCACATATCTCCAATATACCAGACATTGACCTAAAAATACTTCAGAGTCAGTCTACTGAGGAGGACATAAAGTATTGGGCTTCCAAACAATGTAAATCAGATTCTGCTGGTATCATTAGAGATGTAGATGGTAAAATTGCTCTGCCTAAACTAGCTTTAATAGTGTTGGTGAAGCATTACCATGGGATGTCACACATTAGCATAGCTAAAGTCATACAGGCTATAAATGCATTATACTGTATTGCTGATGTAGCTAAAACTACCAAGCTAGTGTTGGATTCATGTTTGACTTGTGCCAAAACTAACGTACATCGACCTGTACAACATACTGCGCTTACTTTTCCTGAAGCCCCTTTCCAACACCTACAGATAGATTTTACACATATGCCACCAGTAGGAAATTTGAGATACTTGTTGGTTATAGTTGACAGATTCAGTAAGTGGCCAGAAGCATTTGCATGTGCGACAGAGAATGCTAAAACTGTTGTCAAAATATTAACGAAAGAGATCATCTCTAGGTTTGGTATTCCTAGTGTGATTGAAAGTGATAACGGCACACCTTTTGCTTCGAAGGTAACACAGCTTTTGGCTAAAAGCTTAGCAATTGACTGGCATTTTAATATTCCCTATCACCCACAGTCAGCTGGAGTGGTAGAGAGAACGAACAGAACCATTAAGGAGCGTGTTACTAAAGCCTGCATTGAAACAGGCCGAAATTGGACTGTTGTTCTCCCAGCAGTACTCACAGAAATGAGAATGACTCCATCTTCGACTACTAAACTGTCACCTTTTGAAATTCTAATGGGCCGGCCTTTCCCGACCCCATGGGTCAGGGGACGCACTGGCATTTCTTCCTTAGGTAACCTGGAAGTGATGGTGGACGACTACGTTTCTGCCCTGGTTGAGAAATTGAATTCTATCAGTGCTGATGTTTCACTAACTCTTCCTCTGCCCACAGACAAGCCAACACACCCTTTTGTGCCTAATCAGCAGGTCCTGATAAGAAGTCTGAAGCCTACCAAGGTCGGTGAACCGAAGTATCTGGGTCCAGCGACTGTTCTAGCTGTAACCAGAACTGGAGTTCTGACTGATTATCAGCCACAGTGGATACATGCAAGCAGGATCAAAACAGCACCCATTTAATCTGTGCACTAATTGGTCTGTTGGCCTAAGAAGCCTACCTAAGTGAGTATTCAGGGCTGAAACAGTTGAGAGCCCATGGAAAGATCTTTTCTTTTTAGTAGAAAGGGGGCCACCTCCGGGGTGAAGATCAAACTCCCTCGACTGTTTTGTTTAGCTTACCCTGATACCCGCTCTAGGTCTAAATTCAATAACAATATGTGCATAGTTGTAATTACACTCCTAATGTTGTTTAACCCCTTTGAATACTTTATTCAGGGAGCCCCACGTCTGCAAGGAGAAGAGACTTGGCTAGAGCATCCGGATCCACCTCATGCATATGCAACCAACATGTGGTGGAGACTAGCTAATCACACTGCTAAATCTGTGAGTGGGATGGGAGATTGTTATGTATGTACACTTATCCCTCACAGCACACATGAGCTTCCAGTTGTTGCTATCGGACCTAGTTCCACTGATGAATCGAAGTGTGTGTCTTCAATGAGCAGTCCTGACTCTGTCTGGCAGTGTTCATGTAAAGTGCTCCAAGGTGCTTCTAATTCCACTAGTCTCCATCTTACTTGTTCAATGAACTATAGCCAGATAAATGTAACTCTTAGTTTTAATTCTGTGCCACCTGTTAGTCTAGGCATTGTACTCCAAATACCTTAGCATCTTTCTTGTGTTTCCCGAAGTAGTGGAAGTAAAGTTTTAGGAACCATTCCGTCAGTTTACTGTAATACTACGGAAACTCGACCCCTTAATTATTCTAATAGGGACTGCCGTGTATGTATATCTGTCCAAAAAAATGAAAGGCAGGCTCTGGCAGGACATATAACCTTTGCCAGGATATTGGCTAAATGCCAGAGTAACTGTACGTTTGAGCGCATACCAGGTTCACAGGGAACACTGGCTGTTAAAGATTGGTATTGGATATGCGGACATACGGTGTATACAGCTCTCCCAAGCGACTGGTCTGGAGTGTGTGCACTGATTCAACTACAAGATGCTGCCTTAATTGTAAGGCCTATTACAAGTCATAGAAGGCCTAAAAGGAGTTTAGAAGAAAGATCAACATTTAGTTCAATATCTAGAGATAACCCTGTCCCTAAGGAACATCGTCTTTGGAAAAGTGCAGAAAAGTTTTTTGAATCTCTTTTTCCATCTGTTGGTGTGGTTAATCTGATGATAGAAGTTGAGGTAACCCGGTATGAGTTAATCTCTTTCATGAACGCCACCACAGCTATGATGCAAGGAATTAGAGTGGAACTTTGAGGTTTGAGATTAACTGCCCTTCAAAATCGGTTGGTTTTAGATCAACTCACTGCTATACAAGGTGGAGTATGTGCTGTTGTAGGTTCTACCTGTTGTACCTATATACCCGATAATGATGCTGATGGTCATATCATCGAACAAGCACTGAAAAAACATCACTGAAGCCTCTCGACGTCTTGGAGAACGTGAAACAACTGCTGAACAAAGTTTTTTTGAGAAGATTAAGAGTTTGTTTACAAGTGTTGAACACTATTTTGTTTTAGGAATGATTCTTTTATTGATTGTTGGAATTGTACTATGTATGTTGCCATGTTTGATGACGATGGTAAGACAGGCCATAAAGGCCTCGATTGGAGTGGTGATGATGAAGGATTATTTGCATGTTGGGAATGAATGAAATGGAATCTGTATGTTTTTGTTTTTCTTTATCTTTTAATTTGCAGTTTATGTCACAGGTTCTGTTCCCAGGATGAACATCCTATGTTTTTGGTGTGTGATGCTAAATCATAAATGATTTAAAGTGGCCATTGTTAGTGTTAAAACTGTTTTCACACTGTTTCACACACATTCCTTGTCCGTTCAGTGTCTATAGGATATTTACGATGTTAGTCTGTAAGGTAAACAGAGAGTCCTATCTGGGCTCACAAATCTCGGGCTGGTATATCCTCTTGTCTAAACAGGAAAAAGGCTTTAGTTCAGCCTTTCTATCCAATGTGTGTGCGTGTTCGTGTGTGTGTGTATGTGTGGACTGTATCATCCTGTGTATATATACGTGTCTGCCACCTGCAATAAACCCGAAGAGAAACATTTTGCTACATTCTGTGTGCGATGTGATTCTGCCCTGATCAGAAAAGACATTACGGGTCTCGCAGATCGTATGGAAAACTTCTCCATGAATTAAGTTTCGTTTGGGCATGATAAAAATCTAACAGTCATGCAACAGAAGAAAATTAAAAACTGTTATGACTTACTATGATTATTGCTAGTGAACAAACATTCTCTATATGTCACCAAATATAACAAATACACTCCAATAATGAAAACACATATGTGAAGAAGGTATCCATCCGCAACTCTTCAGCAGCGTTGACTCTCAGTATGGTGTCGCTGATGTGTTGAATCACAGCATCCTCATTCAGAGCCGTCCAATCCTTCTTACTGTCCATGTTTGAATGTATGCAAGCTCCACAATATTGCTTCTTAGGAGAAAAGAAAAGAAAAAAAACAACCAGTATCGTCTTCACAAATAAACAAATGAATCACAATATCATATTAATCACATTCCATTTCCCCCCTTTCATCATAACACTATATAGGAGGAACTACTAAAAAGGAAACCATAACCAAAATATATATGAAAGAGTATAATATGATTGGATATAAAATGGATATTTCTCCACCAATTCACCTTCTAATACCACTTCATCTACATCAGTTGTATGCAATAGTGGCATCTGAGTTTGATCCCCAGGCATCACAACTCCAACCCATCGCAATATCATTGCCTTCGCAAAGGTCAACAACAGTGTACAGAAACAAAACATCACACACAATGCTAGAAGAACTGCCACAAAAATTTGCACCAGCACTGCTCCTATCGGTCCTAATTTGTCCCGCAACCAAGCATTTGCAGACCATCCAGCTCCTTTTGATGGACCAAATGCATCTATTATGTTTCTCAATGCCTCTATAACACTAGTCATATTGTAAGAAGTATCAGGAATCAGAGTATAACAAGCATCAACAGTTAAGTTCAAAGCCACACATAGGCCACCTTGTTTGGCCAATATATAATCTAGAGCCATGTCATGTTTTAGTAATGTCAATCTATGACTCCTTTGAGTATTTGACAGAAAATCAAACCCTCTTATGGTTTCATTAGCGAAACCCTGTAGCGTATAAGTGATATTATCAATATGATCTGCTAAAAATGTCACACCATACCATGGGAACAGTCCTATACCCCACTTCTCTCCTAGACTTATCCTCCAATGATAGGACTCCAAATTATGGAACTGTGCCAACCCCCTTTTTATCCTATTTGCAGAAACAACATTCGACTGATTTCTATCAAGTCCGTCTCCCTTCTGTACAGCAAAAACCTCATATGGAAGTTTCAACCTTGCCATGTAACAACATCCTATCCACTTATAAGGCAGAAATATATATGCCTTATCACCGCAAACCCACCAAATCTCTTAAAAATTCCCTATTGTCACATTTCCAGGCAAGTCTTGATTCCTTACCATCAAAGTTTTACTATATTTCTTTAGGTTTCATCATAGCATGCAACAGTTTCATTATTTGAGCATGATGTTGTATTGGAGAACCATCTGTTTTCTTAAACCCTCGGTTCTTCCACACTGCTCCAAACAAGTGACACACATTATGTGCATATGCAGAATCAGTATATATTGTCACTCGCTTACCTTCTGCTAGCAAACATGCTTCAGTTAGCCCCACAAGTTCAGCAAGCTGTGCAGATGCAGGCTGTGGTATAACTTCAGCCTTCTCATCAACAAATTCTGCTCCTTGTGCTCTTACTACTGCATAGCCAGCACTCAATTTATCTCCCACACGATAACAGGAACCATCAGTCCAATACTCCAAGTCTGCCTCACGCAACGGGCGGGCTTGCAGATCTGATCTAAGCCTTGAATATCTCTCTGCTTCTTGAACACAATTATGTGGTTCGCCATCCTCTGGAGTTGGCAAGGTTTCTGCTGGGTTCACTGTAGCACATCTTACTAGAGTAACATCCTCCTGCTCTAGGAGTCTATAGTAATCTCTAAGTCTTGGCATAGTCAATGTATATTTACCATAGTTCAAGAGATTTCTAAGACTATGATGGGTAAGAATTGTCACCGGATAACCCATTGTGACAGATGACGCCTTATCGTACATCAAATAGACTCCTACCATTGCCCTATAACACAGTGGTAACCCTAGCTCTACTTCTGAATAGGCAGTGCAATAGTAAGAAATGGGTTGAGGGCTTGTCCCAGTACCTGTTGGCTGACAAAGAACTGCACACGCATATTTACCTCCAGTCGAAGTAGACACATACAACAAAAAATTCTTAGAGTAGTCTGGAAGTGCTAACGCTGGGGCCTCTTGCAATCTCTGTTTGATCGTCTCAAATGACAAAAGGCCATCCTGCGTCCAGGTAAGATTAAAATGAAGCTGAGCATTGCCAGTGTCTTTAATCATAGCTCTCAAAGGCCCTGTTAAACTAGCATAATCCTCTACCCATGCTGAGGAATAACCAGCAATACCAAGAAATGTCATCAACTCTCTGACAGTTCTAGGCTTTGGAGCCTTACTAATAGCTTCTACCTGATTACCAGAAATGCTTCTATGTCCCTGCGTTATTGTTTGACCCAAATAAACTACCTTCTCCTGACAATACTGCAGCTTTTTCCTGAGAGGCCTTATGCCCCTTCTCTGCCAGTATCTGTAGCAGTTTAATTGAGTCCTTATGACATGTTTCCTTATTGGGTGAACAAATAATGATATCATCCACGTATTGAACAACAGTACTTTTCAGTACCTGATCTATCCCTGCCAAATCATCCTTCAATACTTTATTGAAAATATGAGGACTATGTTTAAACCCTTGTGGTAATCTCTTGTACTCATAGCTCTGTCCATTGTACGTAAACCCAAACAACCCTTGACTTTCAACACTGAGTGGAACACTAAAAAATGCACCACACAAATCCAAGACTGTGAAATGTGTTGCATCAGGTGGAATTTGAGCTAACAAAGTATGTGGATCCGGTAAGTCTGCTGGAAAATCAGCTGCTATGTCATTCACCGCTCTTAAATCATGTACCAGGTGATAAGAATTATCAGGTTTCTGCAAAGGCAACAAAGGCGTATTACTCTGTGGATTCTGAGTTATCTTCAAAACATCAGCCTTCAAAAGTCCTTCAATTTGTGGTTCAATCCCTCGGACTGCCTCTTCTTTCAGTGGATACTGATTCTTCCATGGAGGTTTAACTCCTGGTCTGAGTTCCACTCTCACTGGTTGTTCTGACTTCACAAGTCCTATATCAGTGCTATGCTGAGACCACAAACATTCTGGAACTTGCTGCAACATCTCCGCTCTCGTAGAGTCTGAGTCCATTTTGACATTACAAATTGACTCATGTGTCATCCGCACAGTTTGTGGCTGTCCCAATCCTTGAGCAGAGATCATAATCTTAATAAATCGTTGATCTTCACTCTTCCAGATAGCAAAATTCTCTGTCACCGGCACAAAAACAGCTTTCTCTGCTTCTGCCATAATTTCTCCTACATGCTTCTGATCATACTCTTCAGCTACCAACAAAGTCACATGTGGGACACTGTTCTTAATATCAAATTCTCTCTCCAAGTAATCATCTATATTTACCTTCATAGCTGCTCCTTGTGTTCCCAAAATTATACAACCCGATCTGAGTTGAACTTGGTTTGGCTGACAACTCAACCATTCATCTGAACTTGTTTGAACAGCATTCTTAAAATACTTAAGCGTGCAATGCAGAGGATACTCTGGAGGTTTCACATTGGGCATATTGGCCACAATAAACTGGGGATATGGGAAGATGTATAGCATCTTCAGGCCGAATACAGGTGAAAGCAGCTCCGCTATCTGCCATTACTTCCAATGGTTTATTATTTACTCTTACCACTATTGTTGGATCTCTCTCCGGCCCTGATACTACCAGCTGACATCCCCCATTCGGATCCTCTGGGCACCCCTAAAATCCTAGTTCTGGGCCCCTAGAAGGGTTCACCAGTCTTCCAAATGGCCTCGGCTGGCCCTTGAATCCTGCTCTGAAATTTCCTCTGAAATTTCCTCCTCGTCTATTGCACTCACGGGCAAAATGACCAATCTGTCCACAATTGTAACATGCTTCTGGAGACTGTTGAAAGTTTGAATTAAATCTTCCTCCTCTACCTCTTCCAAAAGTTCCACGACCTCCTCCTCTCCAGGTCTGAATTTGACCTGGAGCTGACTGTGGATAAGAAACAACTGGAACTGCTGATGGTGGCTGTGATGATTGAAACTGAACTTGATTTGGCTGAGGTTGTGACTGATTCACCGGAGGCTGAGCCTGCACCATCACAGCCTGCTTCTCCTCCTTCTTTTTGCTATCCACCAGCTGTATTTGATTAAGTTTTCTAAGGATTTCCTGATCCTGCTGTTTCTGATCATACTCCTTCTTCCTATATAACTCCACTTGGTGAGCTATATTATCTATGTACGTACCCTTTGCTGCATTCTAAGACCAACAACCTCTGCTAGTTTACTCCTCACAGGTGGGGGCAGTCCCTTCTCTATTTTAGCTCTCAAAATTGACTGTTCCATCTGGTTTAAATCCGGATCATTTCCTGTGATACTTCTCCACACCTGATGAGCTCTTGACACATAGGCCCTTGGATTTTCTTCCTGACCCAGTGGCTCAATAAAAAATATTATCAGGATGCACATTTGTTGGAAATGTGTCTTTCAATGCTCTCCATACATGACCTCTGTTTGCAGAAAACAACTCTGAATCATTAACAGCAGTGCCCACATAACGATTAAGTCCTGCTCTCTGTAGGATTTCTTCCATACCTGGAACCCCAAGAAGACTAGCCAACAACCTCTTGATATCTCCCATGGCAATTTGTGTTCCCACCATAATCTCTTCCAACTTTGAGATCCAAGGATATGCTCCACTCTGAAGAGTAGGTAACTTTTCAAGTATGGACTTTTCCACCCACAGCGGAGCACACTCATACAGACAAACACACACACAGAGACACAGAGGGAGGGGGGCTCCACCCACAGACAACATCTAATCGCAAATTCTCTAAATCGACTCATTCATACTTCCCTATAGCATGCTTTTCTGCCGCTCCTTTTTGTCTTTATTTTTTTTCCTTTTAATTTATGCTACCTTATGAGATGTAGAAATTCAATGAGAGGCTGCTTCAGACAAAGTTCATCAACTAATGTTCGAGTGGGAACTTCAATTGAATTTTAATTCTACATCTCCAGTTCCTAGAACTGACCTGAAATCCACCTAGTGAATTTCCAGGTTTTTTTGGCCCATCTAAGATCGCCTCCCTGAGGGCTTTCATCCAGATCTTGCGGCTTCTTCTCTTTAAATCTTATTCTTACTTTCCCTTTTTACCATATTCAACTATTTCTCAAAACCAATCACCTTTATACTTTTTACTTCAACTTCTTTTTATTCTCTTCACTTCTCTTTACTTCAACTTTTTATTCCTGTTTTCTTTATTACCCCAACTTCAACTCTTATTACTTCATTAACTATTGTACTTCAATGTTTTATTTTCTTCATTTCCCTATTGTACTCCCCCCTTTTATTTTGCGTTGCCCGCAACGCAATAAAACTCAATTTAGAATGGAGTATCCCCATCAGCATCTACACCGCATGACACACACCCACACACAAATGTTCTTTACGGCGTGACCCAACAGCACACACACATAACAGCCCCAACGGACAATGCTCACCGTTTCCGCCGGCTTGGAGCGGGAGAAGGCGCGCTGAAGGTGATGGCAATGCTGCATGTCACAGCACGTCCGGAGTTCGTGACGCCAAGTTTTGTTGTTTATTTGGTGGTGATGATGTGTAGATGATGAAGGAAAAAATCTCTGCAGACACCGTCTTTCTTGTATATAAAAAAAGGTTTATTACAAAGAAATTCAGCATCTTAAGACGAGCACCCAGGATTGCTCAGAGAGAATTCAGTGCCAATGCGAATGGCTCTCTCGATTTCCGTTCTAACTCATCTTGTATAAGGGGGGTTGTTATTGTCTACATCTTAATGTATTCCAGATGTAACAGAGCTCATTTTCCAAGAATGTTAAGCATAAAGAACATCCCCTTTTATGGACATGTAACCATAGCCTTGTTCCATACGTCGACTTGTACAGATTCCAAAAACAGCACATACACCCTCTACATTCTCATGGTCCTGACTCTAATATAAACACTATGGCCTTCTCATGTATTATCTTAAATGGAAACATCTGGCCAACCGTTCAACCCCACAGGAATGAGATTGAATTTCAGATACCACAAGATTTTACACAATAGCTTTCTTTCTCTTTAATATTTTTAAAGAGATTTGAGTTACACAAATTCTAACGACTTTAAGCACATATTTTGATGGCAGTATCACCTCACACCATTAAAAAGAGAAAAAGTGTACCTAAACACTCTTTACAGATAACAGATTAAAATGTATATAAAAAATAAAAAGATTATTGAGAAATTTAGTCAACATGACATAATTAATTAGTGACTATTTCATCATCAGTGTAACACAGCAATCAGTTGAGTGAAAAGACAGTTATAAGAATTTGGTTTGCAAAATGCAGTAAAATTGTCACTTAATCTCAGGTGATAAGACAGTAACTACGGTGAATTATGCAGATAATCAGAAGGATACAGTGGGTACGGAAAGTATTCAGACCCCCTTAAATTTTTCACTCTTTATTATATTGTAGCCATTTGCTAAAATCATTTAAGTTCATTTCTTTTCCTCATTAATGTACACATAGCACCCCATATTGACAGAAAAACACAGAATTGTTGACATTGTTGCAGATTTATTAAAAAAGAAAAACTGAAATATCACATGGTCCTAAGTATTCAGACCCTTTGCTCAGTATTTAGTAGAAGCACCCTTTTACTCTAATACAGCCATGAGTCTTTTTGGGAAAGATGCAACAAGTTTTTCACAACTGGATTTGGGGATCCTCTGCCATTCCTCCTTGTAGATCCTCTCCAGTTCTGTCAGGTTGGATAGTAAACGTTGGTGGACAGCCATTTTTAGGTCTCTTCAGAGATGCTCAATTAGGTTTAAGTCAGGGCTCTGGCTGGGCCATTCAAGAACAGTCACGGAGGTGTTGTGAAGCCACTCCTTCATTATTTTAGCTGTGTGCTTAGGGTCATTGTCTTGTTGGAAGGTGAACCTTCGGCCCAGTCTGAGGTCCAGAGCACTCTGGGGAAGGTTTTCGTCCAGGATATCCCTGTACTTGGCCGCATTCATCTTTCCCTCGATTGCAACCAGTCGTCGTGTGCCTGCAGCTGAAATACACCCCCACAGCATGATGCTGCCACCACCATGCTTCACTGTTGGGACTGTATTGGACAGGTGATGAGCAGTGCCTGGTTTTCTCCACACATACCGCTTAGAATTAAAGCCAAAAAGTTCTATTTTGGTCTCATCAGACCAGAGAATCTTATTTCTCTGATTTTTAGCAAACTCCATGCGGGCTTTCATGTGTCTTGCACTGAGGAGAGGCTTCCGTCGGGCCACTCTGCCATAAAGCCCCGACTGGTGGAGGGCTGCAGTGATGGTTGACTTTCTACAACTTTCTCCCATCTCCCGACTGCATCTCTGGAACTCAGCCACAGTGATCTTTGGGTTCTTCTTTACCTCTCTCACCAAGGCTCTTCTCCCCGATAGCTCAGTTTGGCCGGACAGCCAGCTCTAGGAAGGGTTCTGGTCGTCCCAAACGTCTTCCATTTAAGGATTATGGAGGCCACTGTGCTCTTAGGAACCTTAGGTGCAGCAGAAATTTTTTTGTAACCTTGGCCAGATCTGTGCCTTGCCACAATTCTGTCTCTGAGCTGTTCAGGCAGTTCCTTTGTCCTCATGATTCTCATTTGCTCTGACATGCATTGTGATCTGTAAGGTCTTATATAGACCGGTGTGTGGCTTTCCTAATCAAGTCCAATCAGTTTAATCAAACACAGCTGGACTCAAATGAAGGTGTAGAACCATCTCAAGGATGATAAGAAGAAATGTATAGCACCTGAGTTAAATATACGAGTGTCACAGTAAAGGGTCTGAATACTTAGGACCATGTGATATTTCAGTTTTTCTTTTTTAATAAATCTGCAACAATGTCAACAATTCTGTTTTTTTCTGTCAATATGGGGTGCTATGTGTACATTAATGAGGAAAAGAAATGAACTTAAATGATTTTAGCAAATGGCTGCAATATAACAAAGAGTGAAAAATTTAAGGGGGTCTGAATACTTTCCGTACCCACTGTATATAGTAAGGCGAAATGCCTAAATTTTATTTTATGCAATAGCGTTCTTCCTGTTTGAAGTAATTTGATGAAAGCACAAAGTACTTTATATATAGTATAGTTCTTTTTTGCACATTGTACTGTATAACATATTATATAGTAGATTTACTCGTCGGGCTATTATGTGTTTTGTGAACACTTTCTTGTTTTGTCTGGTGCATTGTATTTTTTCTTGCACTGTTTGCACTAGGTTGCACATGATGCACTTTATGCGGCTAGCACAACTTACTTTAGTCCTTAGCTCTGTGTTCTTTTATGTAGCTCTATGTTGTGTGATGTAGCTCTATATTGTTTTATGTATCTGGTTCTGGAGAAAACTGTGTACTTCGTCAGCTATATATGGTTGTAATGACAA
>JAAIIK010020497.1:0-10380 GCA_014706435.1 Silurus glanis
AAAAAAAAGCATTTTACATGTCGCTCTGTATGAATGTGTATGTGACAATTTAAATGGGTGAGGCTCAGGTATACTACATACAGCTGCTAAAGGGCCTCAGATATAGCTTATTTACAGTGGAATAGTTCTAATCTCCATTTTTAAAAGTAGTCACTGTCTATAAACACCTGCTTCCTATGTTTATCACCCTTAGCTCACTTTACTGTAATGTCCACAAGATTACAAATCAGTTCCAAACTGCCCATTCCTCACCCTGACCTACAGAAAAAAAAAAAAAAAAAAACTAAATTGTAGAGAAAGTCAGTAAATAATTTAATAAAGTGGTGTTTGAAACCATCCCCAAATGCCCCCCCCCCCAAACACACACCCCCAAACCTGTCAACTAATCATACAGAACACACTCAGGCACTAATGTGGCTCAAAATGTTTATTCATCAGAATCAGTCATGATTAACAGGTACATGAAACTCAGGAAGCTGATGTTTACACTCAGTTCTACACAAACACAAATCAGGATTTTTAGCAGAATCTCAAAATGGGTGATATTCATTTAACTCTTTTCTCCCAGGGTGTGTTTATCAAACAGGTACTCGGCCATACGGTTGTTGGCAGCATCCATCTTGGTGAGGTTGGTAACATGGTCACCCAGTTTCTTAATGGCCTCCACCTGTTCATTCAGGTAGTGAGACTCCAGAAAGTCACACAGCTGATGGGCAGAAAAACAAAGGTTAAACACACACAAACTCGTTAAACATGTGACCATGACTCATCTGAGACACTACCCACACAGAAGGGCGTGTCAGCAGAACACACACACACACACACACACACACACACACACACTCACATGAGGATCTCCTTTATCAGTGGCAAGTTTGTGCAGGTCCAGCAGAGCCTGGTTTACAGTCTTCTCCAGCTGCAGAGCACACTGCATGGCCTCCAGTCCACTGCCCCACTCATCACGCTCAGGTTTCTGGAAAACACACACACACACACACACACACACACACACACGTGAGTAATTGTGGTAGAAATAAATTCATTATAATTGGAAATGAACGTGGAGCTGCACTGCAGTAAACAATCATGTAGTCTCTATGATTAAACAGAAACGGATCATACCACTGCTGAGTTTAATGGGATGGGGATGGGGGGGATAAGAAGTCATGTACCTTTGTTAGACATGTCCTAAATGAAACTAAATCTTAGTGTATAAATAATGAAGGTGTAAATAACCTTGATGTCCTGGAGGAAAATGCGGCCGCCTCTCTTGTTCTGGAAGGACATAAGCTTCTCCGCGTGCTCGCGCTCCTCGTGACTGTTCTCTTTGAAGAAATGCGCGAACCCCTCGAGCGCGACGTCATCGCGAGTAAAGTAGTAGGCCTGTGGGAAAAGAGTCCTAATGTCAAACACCGGCAATACAAAGGAACACTAACCCACCTCATTCCCAGTCAGTCAGCTGTCCACCTCAAACCCCAGCACATTTTACACCCTCGGAGCTTCTCACCATGGACGTGTAGGTGTAGGACGCGTAAAGCTCCATGTTGATCATCTTGTTAATGGCGGCCTCGCAGTCGCGGTGGTAGTTCTGACGAATCTGACTCTCCATTTCGGCTGGTTTTATCGTTTTCTTATCAAAACGTACAAAAATAGAAATCTAGAAGTCAAAATCTGGAATGTTTAAGCAGGAAAGCAGAAGGTCCGTTCAATCACTGTTGAAGCAAGAATCTCCTTTCAGAACTCTTTTCGGATCTGTCTATGAAGCCGAGCGCTTCCCTATTTATACTTATTCAATTCAATTCAATTCATTTTTATTTGTATAGCGCTTTTAACAATGAACATTGTCTCAAAGCAGCTTTACACAGATAATGCGGTGATTAAAAATGAATATGTTCTTTATGATTAAGTTTGTCCCTGATGAGCAAGCCGGTGGCGACTGTGGCAAGGAAAAACTCCCCGAGATGGCATAAGGAAGAAACCTTGAGAGGAACCAGACTCAAGAGGGAACCCATCCTCATCTGGGTTACACCGAATGTCCATTTGTAGCAGGTATACAATGTTGCGGGGTACAGTGATGATGATCAGAAGCGAACTGTATTCCTGAGTCAGTGTAGGAGACTGTTGACATCAACTACAGTCCAATCCATCCTCAAAGCTCCCGTTCTTACTCCGGAATTTCATGGAACCACCCAAGGCGTTGATGAGAAACCGTCCCCAGCTGCACAGAGTGGCCTCCAGTCGAAGAGAACACTATCCAGAGGCAGGCCTGGACGAAGTGGGGAGATCCACGGAGGGGAGAGGGGCAGGAACAGTGGTCACTGGAGCCTCAGGAGCATGTTTAACTCGACCGAGAGAGAGAGAGAGAGAGAGAGAGAGAAGAGGGTGACAGGAAGAGAAGGATATGGATTATTAAGTGTACCTATTGTTGTATGAGAGTTAAAGTCACTGTGCAGTTTGGACTCCGGCAAGACTCGCTATGGCAGCATAACTAAAAGGGAGAACCAGAAGGCAACACAGACATGAGGGATCTCTGGGATAAGAGACGGCCCACCACACCACCATCAACAAACCTGAGTGAACGCGTGAATGTGAGGGGACGACAGCATACAAATATCCCAGTTCACCAAACACTCTATATCAATGTTCCCTCCAGATCTGAGCCTTTACCTGAGAAAAAAATCTACTGATTAAAGGCTTGACTGAATAAGTACGTTTTCAACCTCGACTTGAACACTGAGACTGTGTCTGAGTCCCGAACACTGATAGGAAGGCTGTGGGTTAGGGACTGATTAATACAGGGGTGATGTGGTCATATTTCCTAGATCTAGTGAGGACTCTTGCTGCTGCATTCTGAACCAACTGAAGCTTATTTATGCACTTACTCGCACACCCAGACAGTAAAGCGTTACAGTAGTCTAATCTAGAAGTAACAAAAGCATGAACTAGTTTTTCTGCATCCTGTAACGACATCATATTTCTAATTTTAGCAATATTTCTAAGGTGAAAGAAGGCGATCCTGGTAATATTATTCACGTGAGCCTCAAAGGAAAGACTAGGGTCAATAATAACACCAAGGTCTTTGACAGCCGTACACGCTGAAACAGAAACACCATCCAGAGATGCTACGGAATCGGAAAGTTTGCTTCTAGCTGCATGTGGTCCTAGTAAAATTACTTCCGTCTTATCTGAGTTGAGCACTGTCTAATGTCTAATGTCCTTTACACATTTTTCAACATTGTTAAGCTGATCTCTCTCATCTGGCTTTGCTAAAATATACAGCTGTGTATCATCAGCATAGCAATGGAATCTAATACCATGTTTATGAATAATTTCACCAAGAGGCAGCATATATAAAGAGAAAAGCAGAGGGCCTAAGACAGATCCTTGAGGAACACCAAACTTTACCTCAGAGAGTGTGGAGAACTCACCATTTACATCAACAAACTGATAGCGATCAGTCAAATAAGACCTGAGCCAAGAGAGAGCTGTTCCCTTTATTCCAACAACGTTCTCAAGTCTAGCAAGTAGTATAGTGTGATCAATGGTGTCAAAAGCTGCACTAAGGTCGAGCAAAACAAGTAAGGAGACAAAACCCTGATCAGAGGCCAATAACAGGTCATTTACCACCTTAACTAGCGCCGTCTCTGTGCTATGATGAGGCCGAAATCCTGACTGATACATTTCAAAAATGTTATTCATAAGTAGGTGTGAGCAGAACTGCTGTGCTACAACCTTTTCTAAAATTTTGGATATGAAGGGGAGATTTGATATTGGTCTGTAGTTGGACAGCTGACATGGGTCAAGGTCAGGTTTCTTAATTAGGGGGTGGATAACTGCCAGTTTGAAGGATTTTGGTACAAAACCAGTGCTAATGGAAGAGTTTATTATTTTTAAAACAGGTTCAATTACCTCTGGAATTATCTGTTTAAAGAAACTTGTAGGCGAGGGATCGAGAATGCAGGTTGATGATTTTGATGAGGAAATTAATGAAATTAAGTCATTCTCATGAATAGGAGTAAAACTTTGTAATTGATTGTCTGTTATAATGACACTGCTGTCTACAGGGTCACTAAGAGATTTTCTATAAATTAGGAGATTCTCCTTCCATGCTATTTGAAATACTGTTAATTTTGTTTGACGCCATTTACGTTCTAATTTTCGAGTGGTCTGTTTTAAGGTGCGTGTATGATCATTATACCACTGTGCTAATTTTTTTCTCCCTGATCATTTTGGTCTTAAGGGGAGCTACATCATCTAGGGTATAACGTAATGTTGATTCTAGGTATTCAGTGGCCCAGTCGAGCTCTGCGGGGTCAGACGGAGATCTATCTAATATCGTAATTTCTGGAAGATTGTTAATAAAACGCGCTGCTGTAGCTGACGTGAAAGTACGCTTAACACGATAACGTGGTGAAGTAGTAATGCAATGACTGAGGCAGATTTTAAAAGAGATGAGATAATGGTCTGAAATAGCTTCAGACTGTGGAATTATGACTACGTTTTTTATTTTTAATCCAAATGTTAACAACAAATCGAGAGTGTGTCACCACTATGAGTGGGTCCTATAACATTCTGATTAATTCCAACTGAATCTAGAATGGACACAACTGCTGCTCTTAAGGAGTCTTCCTGATTATCAAAATGAATGTTAAAATCACCAACAATTAATGCTTTGTCTAAAGAAGTAGCTAAATTTGTGATGAAATCTGCAAATTCTATGAGAAAATCAGAGTAGGGCCCTGGGAGTCTATAAATAATAATTAGTGGAATTGACTGACTGGACCTGCTTTTGGACACTGAATATTTTATGCTGGTGTAAAGAACTTCAAATGTTTTACATTTGTGTTTAGTCTTTTGTGTGACGCTTAGATTATTATTATAAATAGCTGCGACTCCACCTCCTCTGCCATTTAGACGGGGTTGGTGTATGTAACTATACCCAGGAGGACTCGCTTCATTTAATGCTAAATATTCATTCGGTTTAATCCACGTTTCTGTTAAACACATTATTTTAAACTCCTGGTCGGTAATAATTTCGTTTATAGTCAGCGCTTTTGACGTGAGAGATCTAATATTCAGCAATCCTATCTTTAGATCAGAGGTGCTGGCTGTGCGTTCAGTCCTATTTAATTTAATGTTAATCAGGTTACTAAAACAGACTTTCTGAGAATTCCTATATTTTGGTTTCGCTCGGGGGACAGACACAGTCTCAATATGGTGGATCCTGAGTGACGACTCTGTGCAGCTAGCAGACGGTCGGTTTAGCCTGTCTGTCTGCTCCCTGGCCTTGGCTCTAGACAGTCACTTGTTAACTAGTGCTGTTCTGAGACTATGACCTATACTACAAGAAATGAGAGCAGCACCTTCCCGAGTGGGATGGACACCGTCCCGCCCTAACAGGCCAGCCTTGCCCTCAAAAATGCTCCAATTATTAATGAAGCCCACATTGTTTTTGGAGCACCACTCGGACATCCAGCAGTTCAGCGGCCATAACCTGCTGTAGGCTACATCGCCACGTCGCATTGGGATGGGGCCAGAGCATATTACTGCATCGGACATTGCCTTCGCTAATTTACACACCTCTATAATATTACTCTTAGTAACCTCTGACTGTCGAAGGCGTATATCATTAGCTCCTATGTGAAAAACTATCTTAGAGAACCTGTGCTTTCCTAAGAATCTAAGCTGACCTGCTATGTCCGGCGCCCTGGCTCCCGGTATACACATAACCTGTGCTGCTGGTGCCCCTAAAGGTCTAGCTAATTTCACGTGCCTCAGAATGGAGTCTCCTAAAACCAGAGCTCTTTCAGGTTTCTCAGCGGGTGCTTCACTGAGGAGAGCAAACCTGTTGGACACGTGAAGCGGAGAGGAATGGTGCTCCCGTGGGCGAGCCTTAGCGTTAGCTTTGGCTTTGCGAGTATGCCGCCGAGTCGTCACCCATTCGCCCCGCTGCGAGGGCTCTAATGCCGGAGTCGGGGGAATATTAACTTCACCTAGGGCACTTCACTTACTGTGGCAGCGCGCCGTGTACACCAACAGCCAATCAAAGAAAAGAGATTGACCATGCAGTAGGCGGGGTAAAGTCAGACTGGCCAATCACGACCAACAATTTCTGACGCAGGAGGACAGGTGATGTTTTTTCCTGAGCGAATGGTGACGCAGCAGATTTCTATCCCAGCTGTTTTATTACACACAATAAATCAATCCAATAACCACAACATTTTCATAAGGATTAAAGAAACTGCATTATTTATTATTATTTCTATTTCATTGTTTATTATTATTGTTGTTATTTATTATTATTATTATTATTTTTAATAGTATTTAATACTTGAGCAAACTTTTACATTTTTCACATCTACAAATAAAAACAATATTTAACTGTTATAATTCATCACTTTGGGCTCCTGTCATTTATATTTACTTGTTTTTAACTTCCATTTCAAACATCCAATCAGGTTTATCACAATAAAAATAAATAGTAATAAATTATCAAGAATTCTGACAATTTCCCACCTTCTCATCATGATCTTTAATAAGATTGAAAAAAAGGAAAATTATAATAAAATACTGCAATCCAGAAGACTGTAAAAGGTGTAAAAGAGGCAGATGTAGAGGACAGGGTGGTATGGAGACGGATGATCCGCTGTGGCGACCCCTAATGGGAGCAGCCGAAAGAAAAAGAAGACTGCAATCCAGAAGACTGAAAAATACAAAGTACAAAATCTCATCTTAAATTCAATTAAATAAAACTTATTTTAAAAAAAGTATAATTTTTTTTTATAATTGGTCAAATAAATCAGAACTTCATTTAAAATATAGTATTTATTGTTTGTTTATGCTTGATACTGCAGTTTTCTATTTTAAATCTAAATTATCTAAAAATTAAATAATTCTTAATACAAATAATTATTATATATATATATATATAGTAAAGATGAAATGTGGTGAGTGTTTGTGTAACGTGGTGTGACCCCTGGGACACTGACGGTGTAAAATGACCCTTGATGGAAAATGCTGATTCAGCATTACAGCCTGTGAGAATATGAGTGAAGCTCAGATGCATGATCTTTAAAATATCCTTTTAATGAACATTTACATATATAATAATTTTATTATTATTTTATTATTATTTTATTTTTTATTTTAAACACACACACACACACACACACACACACACACACACACACACACACTGGTAAAGTTTACCGACATGTTGTGGTCTTGGACCTGAGGACATTTTCCCTTCTGAATAATACATGAATGTTCATGTTACAGAGAGATTATCTAATAATCTAATGATGTAAAAAACTTGAGTCATTGTGACTCTGCAATATAAAGGACATGAGATATCCACAGATATTCCATTTTGCAGAATCACCCAGTTCAATTACACAATTGTATTGTTTCATAAATAATGTTAGCATTAAGGTAAATAATTATTAATTTATATGCAAAATGCTAAATTATAGCGTTACAAATTTCAGGCAACTTTGTAAGAAAAAAAATCAGTGATGTTTGCTAGTGAGCTAAAATTAGCAGCAGCAAATGTTCACCTTGAATTTCAATATTTTTTGGGAAACATCGGAGGCTCTGAGGCCTGCAGTAAGCTACATTCTGTTCAATTCTCTAATTTTGCTGGAAAAAGCAGTGACTAGCCAATCTTACTTCTAATGTTTGATAAAGTCAGAGCAATAAATGATTCTGAAATGTAGCTAGGGTTAGGTCCCTGTGTTTGTGGCATCACTTTGTTTATACAGGCTGGTTTGCTAGTTAGAATATCAGTACACTGACCTTTACTTTAAACAACAAAATGAGCAACCAGAGGTGGACAAAGTACACAAACCATGTAGTTGAGTTAGAGATACACTGTAAAATATTACTCCAGTAAAAGTAAATGTGCTTTATGCTTTCACATAAACTCAGTTTAGATGAAAAGACTTCAATGTTACTCGTACACAGAAATATCTATTAATAGGATGATATTAATGAGTGAAACACTGATAAAAAAAAATGATGTACATGAGGTCACGTGTGTTGTGGTGGGTTTGAGCAACCACATAGGAATGTAGTTGAGTAAAAAAGACTCAACACGTCCATGTTGAAAAAAAACCAACGTGTTTCTATAATGTTCTAATGCTGTTTTTGGTAATCTAATGGATTGGGTACAAAGAAAAAAAAATTGTTTTTTTAAGTTACATAAAATTTGTAAAAAACTTTTTATAGAAAGTTTTGATTTTGTACTGAAGTTTGAAAGAAGGCTTGATAAATTGATTTAAAATTTAATTATAATTTAGAACTAATCTGATCATATAAAAAGGAGATTTATGGAGTGCAAAGTTAAAATACACTTATGTTTAAAATTTTCAAAGTTGTTTTCACAGCCAGGAATCCCCTACTCATTTGTTGTCAAGCTTCTCAACCTTAACAGAAGATGAGATACTGCAAGTCATCCAATCTTGCAATCCCACCACCTGCCCTCTAGATCCAATTCCTTCAACTACACTTCAGACCATCTCAGAAGATCTTCTGCCCTTCATCTCCACAATCATCAACGGGTCCTTAACATCTGGCTATGTGCCAACTACCCTCAAGCAAGCAAGGGTCATTCCCATCTTAAAGAAACCTGCTCTGGATCCATCACACATCAACAACTACAGACCTGTATCACTTCTTTCCTTTCTTTCTAAATCTCTGGAACGCACTGTTTTTAACCAACTGTCTGTCTATTTCTCACAGAACAACCTCCATGATCCGAACCAGTCTGGTTTCAAAGCGGCACATTTCACAGAGACGGCCCTTTTGGCCCAAGCTGTCATCTGTACTTATCTTCATGGACCTTTCAGCAGCATTCGACACAGTCAACCACAAGACTCTTGTGTCTACACTCTGGAGCCTCGGTATCTGGGGAACAGCATGGGAATGGTTCGCTTTCTACCTGAAAGGTCGCTCATACAAGGTAACATGGAGGAGGTCCACATCTGCCCAGTGCAGACTCACCACTGCTGTCCCACAGGGCTCGGTACTTGGTCCCCTCCTTTTCTCCCTCTATACCCACTCTCTTGGTGAAGTCATATCCTCACATAGGTGTTCTTACCACTGCTATGCTGATGACACTCAACTAATCTTTTGTTTCACTCCCTCAGATACCACAGCTTCCGCTCGGAGCTCGACATGCTTGACAGACATATCTTTATGGATGCATGCTCATCAATTAAAACTCAACCCCAGCAAAACAGCACTGCTGGTCATCCCAGGTGATTCATCTCCAGTTCAAGATCTCTGAATAACTCTTCATGACTCTCTGCTCTCCCCTTTAGCCACTGCTCGTAACCTTGGGGTAACTATGGACAATCAACTGTCCTTCTCCTCAAGTGTTGCTAATTTGGCACGTTCTTGTCGATTTCTTCTCTACAACATCAGAAGGAGTCGACCATTTCTGTCCACACAGGCTGCCCAGGTGCTTGTTCAGACTCTTGTGATTTTGAGACTGGACTACTGCAACTCTCTGCTGGCAGGTCTTCCTCTGAACACTATTCATCCACTGCAAATGATCCAAAACGCAGCTGCACGACTTGTGTTCAATCTGCCCAAGTTCTCCAACACCACCCCACTAATGCTTCCTTCACTGGCTTCCAGTAGCTGCACGTATCAGATTCAAAACACTGATGCTTGCCTACAAGGCCAAAAATGGACCAGCACAATCTTACCTCAGTGACCTCATCACATCTCGCACTGCACCACGCTGTCTGAGATCCTCCAGCACTGCTCCACTGGTACCACCTTCTCTCAGAATGAGAGGTAAGTACACTTCAAGGCTCTTCTCTGTTCTGGCACCGAGGTGGTGGAATGAACTTCCCCTAGATGTCAAAACAGCGAATTCCTGGCTATCTTTAAGTGACGATTGAAGACCTTCATCTTCCTGAAACATTTACACTTTTTAAGTTTGCTTTGTAAAAATCAAGAGTTATAGTCTGATTTATATGGAGTTTGTAATCTAGCATACCAGTGTAGATTTATTCATTGCTAGAGACTCAAAGCATGTCTGCTAAATGCCATAAATGTAAATGTTTATTATTACGGTTTAGTTTAGTGTAAATTAGATTCTTTGTAATTTTATAAATAGTAGTTATAGGGAGAACTGGATTAGGAGTTGGGGCCACTACCACTGAGTGCCCACCTATTATTTCTACCAGCCCACCCGATTATAATTGCCTTGAACTGGCCCTGAATTAAATCATTTGTGAAGCATTTTTAATAGAAATGTTCTCTGGTTGCTATTCAATAAGCTAGAAATGGAATGAGTAATGACAATCACAATGGGTCTTTTTAATCTGTACTTCTGTCAATATCAGTCATACATATCCACCCATCCCTTCT
>JAAIIK010020502.1:0-12440 GCA_014706435.1 Silurus glanis
GTGGTGAGACCTGCTATGTTGTATGGTTTAGAGACAGTGGCATTGAGGAAAAGATACGAGGTGGAGCTGGAGGTAGCAGAGCTGAAGATGCTGCATTGGGAGTGACGATGATGGACAGGATTAGAAACAACCAATGTTTGTAATTTTAGATGAATAGTGTAATTTCTATGAACAGACTGAATATATCAGACCTGCATTTCTCACCTGTTGTTCAGTTCTGTAGGCTTTAACTGAGACGGTGTCGTGGCTTCTGTGTTCATCCGTCATACACAGATAACAGATAAAGCTTTGGTCGGTACGACAGTAGATCTCCAGGATTTTATCATGCTCAGAGCAGATCTTCTCTTGTAGATTTCCAGACGCTTCGATTAATGTGTGTTTCTTCAAAACAGGAACTTCATAATGAGGTTTCAGATGAGTTTCACAAAAGGAGGCCAGACACATCAGACACGACTTGACGGCTTTGTGTTTCCTCCCGCTACAGAAATCACATTCCACATCTCCAGGTCCAGCGTAACAGTGAGCAGGAGATGCAGCTCGGACTTCAGTCTTCTTCAGTTTCTCCACCACTTCAGCCAGCATGTTGTTTCTGTGTAGAACAGGCCTTGGAGTGAACGTGTGTCTGCACTGAGGACATCTGTAGACCCCCTTCTGATCCTCCTGATCCCAGCAGTCATTAATACACACCTTACAATAACTGTGACCACAGTGGACAGTCACTGGATCCTTCAGGAGATCCAGACACACTGGACAGCTGAACTGATCCTGATCTACTGAAATACTGGCCTCTGCCATTTTCTGCACTTTACACACTGAGGAAAAAAGAGAGACAGAAAGAGAGAGAGAGAGAGAGAGAGAGAGAGAGAGAGAGAGAGAGAAAGACTGGAGTTTCGTTTTCTCCTAACTGAAAGTCACTTCCTGTTGTTGTGCATGAGAGAGAGAGAAAAGAGGAGGAGCTCAATGACAGAGTTTATAAACATTAACCATTTCATGAACAGAGTTGCTTCTGAGGCAAAATAAACCATGCAAACTGTCTCAAAAACCTGATTCATCTAAACAACCAGGGATCTCCTGCTGTGTGTGTGCGTGTGCGTGTGTGTGTGTGTGTGTGTGTGTGTGTATTTGCACTATTTGTCTTATTTCTGTCAATTGTTGTGTGTGCAGATACTGAATTAATCCCAAGTCTGTCTAATATCAGCATCCATGCTGCTGTATAACAGTGAAAATGAGGATTTTTTTTAAACAGTTGTTGAAATGAGGTGTTAATTGTAGTAGTAAAAATATTTCTCTCTATATTCTCTTTGTATTAAAACATATAACCAGTATTATTAAAGGCAGTGTTCATTAGTATATATGTCTATATTAACATATACATGTACACCTTTATGGATCTTCACTATATGGAGGAAAGTTCATCGACACCTGTCCATAACACTGGTATGTGCTTTGTGAACACACCATATTTAGTGCCACTTTGCTCTTATAATAAGCTCCAGTCTGTTGAGAAGATGTTTCACTAGATTTTGTGGAGATTTGTGTTCATTCAGACACAAGAGTGTTAGTAAAGTCAGGTACTAGAATTAGAATGGTACTGGGGTGAAGTTCTAATTCATCCCAACCGTGTTCAATAGATTTGGAGCTCTACAGCAGCAGATCTTCCACTGTAAACCATGTAAACCATATCTTCATGGAGCTGCTGTTGAGCACAGGAGAATTGTCATGCTGGAACACGTTTGGGTTTTCTAATTTAAGTGAAGGGAAAACTTCATGAAACTACCATTTTCAAAGACATTCCCAGGACTTCATTCTCCAACAGACTGATTCACCCTCGCTGTCACAAAGAACAGTTCAGGAAATCATTCCTACCTTATGCCATTGCACTGTACAATGACTCACCGCTATATAACAGATGTTCATATCAACTTATATACAGATCCATTATTCACTGACAATTTGCACATTTGATTCTTTTTCTTTCTTTTTGAATTGCCATTTAGCATTCTGTTTTTTTATGTAGCATCATCTTTCAATATTGTATTTATTTATATAAGTTACAATTATTTAATTACATTATGCTTTTCGTATTTTATTTTTATTTTAATTTAATCCCCCAAAATACACACACTACAGTTTGTGTAACATGCTGCTGTAATGCAATAATTTCCCTCACAAAATCAATAGAGTATATCTGATTATGTCTGGATGTGCGATCTGTATCGCCGCAGTATCTGAGTGAACTTCTGTACCAATATAATCCTCCACACCTGCTTAGATCAAAAAGTGCAGGCTATTTGTTGGTACCTCAAATTATGAAGACTACAGCAGGGGGCAGATCTTTCTCTTAAAAAGCCCCTCAGTTATGGAACAACCTTCCAATCAGTGTTTGGGACTTAGACACAGTCTCAGTGTTTAAGTCGAGGCTGAAAACATATTTATTTAATCAAGTCTTCTATCAGTAGACCTTTCTTGGGTAAAGAAGCAGATTTTATTCTTCTTTTCTTCTCTTACTGTATTTATACATTGTACTGTGTATATACTGTATATTATAGTATGTGTATATTCTTTATATATTTGCATTATTTTTATTTCTTTCCTTTGCTGCTGTAACAAAAGAAATTTCCCCACTGTGGGACGAATAAAGGTATATCTTATCTTATCTCTTATCTTATCTTAGAGCTGGAGGGATCATGGATATAGTGTTCGGTGAACTGGGATATTTGTATGCTGTCGTCCCCTCACTCAGGGGATTTCACACGTTCACTCAGATTTGTGGTGGGTCGTTTCTTATCCCAGAGATCCCTCATGTCTGTGTTACCTTCTGGTTCTCCCTTTTAGTTATGCTGCCATAGCGAGTCCCAACTGCACAGTGTCCTTAACTTTTATACTATTATACAATATTCCCACTTGCCTCTGGATGGTGTTCTCTTCGTTTGGAGGCCACTCTGTGCAGCTGGGGATGGTTTCTCATCAGGGCCCTGGGGTTCCATGAAATTCCGGAGTAAGAACGGGAGCTTCGAGGATGGATTTGGATTGTAGTTAATGTCAACAGTCTGCTAAACTGACTCAGGACTACAGTTTGTTTCTGATCATCATCACTGCACCCCGCAACATCGTATATCTGTAATAAATGGTCATTTGGGGCAACCCAGATGAGAATGGGGTTCCACTTGAGTCTGGTTCCTCTCAAGGTTTCTTCCTTATGCCATCTTGAGTCGCCAGAGTTGCCACCGGCTTGTTCATCAGGGACAAACTTACACTTATTAAGAACATCTTATTCATTCTCATCACCACATTATCTGTGTAAAGCTGCTTTGAGACGATGTTCATTGTTAAAAGCGAATTGAATTGAATTAAATCTAAGTTTAAGTCTGTGTCTAATGCATGCTTTACAATTGTGTGTCTCCAAATTTGTGCAAACAGTTTGGGGAAAAATCACATATGGCTGAAAATGTCAGGTGTCCTAATACTTTTGCAATATCAGTACAAACCCAATGCCATATAAGTTTTACACAGGACGTTGTGTAAAATGGATTGCAATGATTTGCAAACCTCATAACCCCATTATATTATTAACAAACATAGAAAACGTTAAATGTTTAAAATTGGGAAATGTACAGTTATGAAAAAAATGTGTTAATTTTGAATTTGATGGCTGCAACTCATCTTAAAAAACTTGGGATGTTGCAACCAAAGTTTGAAAAACGTAAAGGTTATTAAAATGAAACAGTTGGAGTAAGTGTATTCAATGAATTGGGTTAACTGGTAACAGTTCAGTATGATTCAATGATTCAATATGATTGGGTACAAATAGTGTATCTGAGAGCAGAGGAGTCTCTTAGAAGCAAAGATGTGCAGAGCATGCCTGAACATGATCCAGAAATGCCACCCTTCTCTCTGGGCCAAAGCTCATTTAAAATGTAATGAGGCAAATGGAAATCTGTTCTGTGGTAAGACGAATTAAAACATTTTAATTTCTTTTTGAAAGTCATTCTCACCACATCCTCCGGACTAAAGAGGAGAATGATTATCTGGCTTGTTATCAGTGCTCAGTTGTGATCATATGGGGTTGCATTAGTGCCTGTGGAATGGGCAGCTTGCACATTTGGAAACGTTCCATAAATGCTCAATGGTTTTTGTACAGTTTTTAGAGCAACTGCTTCATTCCAGAAAATGTGTTTTTCAGGGAAGGCCTTGTATATTTAAGCAAAACAATGATAACTGCATCTAGTACAATAACATGACCTCGTAGTAAAAGAGTGCTGAATTGACCTGCCTGAAATCTAGAACTTTCTCCATATAAATTCATTTGGCACACATGAAATGAAAAATACAACAAAGGACACCCAGAACTGTTGGGCATCTAGAATCATGTATCAAACACATATGGGACAAAATTCCTCTCTCAAAACTTTAGAAACTGGTCTCCTCAGTTCCCAGATAAATACAGAAAGAAGATATGATAATACAAACCCGATTCCAAAAAAGTTGGGAAACTGTACAAATTGTGAATAAAAACAGAAAGCAATGATGTGGAAGTTTCAAATTTCAATATTTTATTCAGAATACAACGTAGATGACATATCAAATGTTTAAATGTTTTTTGATATAAATTTCATGGCTTTAACACATCTCAAAAATAGTTGGGGCAAGGCCATGTTTACCACTGTGTGGCAGCCCCTCTTCTTTTTATAACAGTCTGCAAACATCTGGGGACTGAGGAGACAAGTTGCTCAAGTTTAGGAATAGGAATGTTGTCCCATTCTTGTCTAATACAGTCTTAGGTCTTCTTTGTCGCATCTTCCTCTTTATGCTGCGCCAAATGTTTTCTATGGGTGAAAGGTCTGGACTGCAGGCTGGCCATTTTAGTACCCGGATCCTTCTTCTACGCAGCCATGATGTTGTAATTGATGCAGTATGTAGTCTGGCATTGTCATGTTGATAAATGCAAGGTCTTCCCTGAAAGAGACGAGGTCTGGATGGGAGCATATGTTGTTCTAGAACTTGGATATACCTTTCAGCATTGATGGTGCCTTTCCAGATGTGTAAGCTGCCCCATGCCACACGCACTCATGCAACCCCATACCATCAGAGATGCAGGCTTCTGAACTGAGCGCTGAAAACAACTTGGGTTGTCCATATCCTCTTTAGTCCGGATGTCATGGCGTCCCAGTTTTCCAAAAAGAGCTGCAAATTTTGATTCGTCTGAACACAGAACAGTTTTCCACTTTGCCACAGTCCATTTAAAATTAGCCTTGGCCCAGAGAAAACGCCTGCGCTTCTGTATCATGTTTAGATATGGCTTCTACGTGATGGCTGAAATCTGATTGGTTGGAAACTTTAACTAAAACTATTTTATTTTTTGCTCTTTGTTTACTCACTGATATAGAAATCTCTGGTCATGTGACCAAATATCTTACATATAACCATGTTCGCATGAAGGCAGAACATCATATGACTCTCTGCCAATATATATCTTCATCTGTTCAAAGGTTCATTACTTTGCTTCTGTGTTCCTGTGTTCCACCCAGGTGTTCCATTTGAGATATGTGCTCACCCCCCCTACACACACACACACACACACACACACATACACACACACCTCTAACAGTAGATCATTAACTAAAGCTCAGTTCGGGGGTTATGAACAGTTACACATTTACAGACTGTATGCGGGTGTGTTCCCAAATTACACCAGGCGTCCACTCTACACGAAGCCATATTTGGTGCCTTGACTATATAAAAAGGTCTATGATGCTCTTAGTGGTCAAAGCAGGTACAGTTTATGAAACCCAATATCAAGGAGAACAAGCATCATGTTTATATCAGTGGGAGGTCATGCATTTCTCAATATATGATGATGTGATATGTGGTGAGAGTAGAGAGCAGGTTGAGAAGAGGGCCCTACTTCTTTCCTCTTTTTTATGGTTTGGGCTCCTGAGGGTTTAGACCTTTTTTTTTTTTTTTGTCATCCATTATTTTAAACTGGATTCAGTTCTCCTTACTGACGTGATGTCACCCAACCCCCGACCTCTCCTTCCTGAGCGTATGATTCTGAATGAAGATTCAAATCAAATCAAATTTTATTTGTCACATACACATACATACAGAGTACAACATGCAGTGAAATGCTTTTTACGACGGTCCGGCATGAGGAAATATATATATATATATATATATATATATATATATATATATATATATATATATATAAGATATGTGAAAAAAATGTTTATACAAGGATGCATATGAACAGTAAACAGTAAAATTTGAGGTGATTAACGTGATTTGTCATTAAAGTGACCGTGTGTGGTATGGTGTGGTATAAAGTGCACGGTCCAGAGTTAAAGTGACAGTCCAAAGATTAAAGTGTCATAGTGCAAAAAGAAAATTGTGCAGAAAAAGTGTGACGATGGAGAGAGAGGACCAGTTCTAGATCCTGGGTGTTTCCTGGTTTAAACTCCGAATGGCCTGCAGGAAGAAGCTTCTGATTCTCTCTGTGTTTGCTTTCAGGGAGTGGAAGCATTTCCCTGAACGCAACAAAGAAAAGAGTCAATTGCTGGGATGGCTGAGGTCCTTCACAATCTTCCTAGCTCTGGTCCGGCACTGTGTGCTGTAGATGTCCTGCAGGTTAGGGAGCTCAGTGTGGATGGTACGTTCAGCTGAAGATTTTACAGTAATTCCTCGGATATCATTCCAGAAAAACCTGTGAAATCCGAGGGATTACTGTAAAATTTTATCACAGTTTAAAAATACGAATAGAAATTCTTGAAGTCCAAGAAGCATCCAATGAACCTGTAAGCTTTATATTCATCCTGTAAATGTGGAGGTAGTGTACCTTTATTTCCTGAAGGAAATTTGATCATATGTACTGTATACCTATGCTTCACTTTATAAACCTAAAATTTTACCAGAATCTTGAGGAATTCTGCCAGAAGGAATTCATCAACATCCCTCAACATGGTAAGAGGATCCATGCCTGATAATCTGAGGGAAGTTTTAAAGCTGTGAGAGAGTGAAGTCGAGGTGGTGGTCTTCATTCCTGAGCACCAAATCACTGCACAGTTAACGATGAACTGCTGATGGGAATGGGTTTGTTTTAGAGCTGAGAAACTCTGCCCTCTAGTGGGCTCAAATGTCTGATTTGTTTTGTGATTAAAATCAAACTATTTTATTTCTGTCTCCATAGCTGAGAACGTTCAGATTTTCCTCTCAGAACCAAAGAGCAGAGACGAGTTTCCACTACCACACACACACACACACACACACACACACACACACACACACACACTTCACATAAATCACGGATTCCCCGCAAGCCAAGAAGGGGAAGACAGGGGAACCATGCTGGAGCTATGTGTCGGACTAAAAGGAGACGTTACAGACCAACTCTCCCGTCCATCGTTATGAGAAATGTAAGAACTTTACCCACCAAGATGGACGAGCTAGCGGCTCTTACCTGGCATCAGAGGGAATTCCGGGAATGTAGCATCATGCTGTTCACGGAGTCATGGCTAACCAAGCTAACAGAGAAGCTCGTCCATGCGTTTATGACCTCCAGAATAGACTACTGTAATGCATTACAAGATGGATGTCCTGCATCATTAATAAACAAGCTTCAGTTAGTTCAGAATGCAGCAGCAAGAGTTCTTACAAGGTCAAGAAAATATGACCATATAACCCCAATCTAATCATCCCTGCACTGGTTTCCTGTAAAGTTTCGAATAGACTTCAAACTACTGCTTCTCACTTATAAAGCACTAAATGGTTTGGCTCCCATGTATCTCTCCAGTCTTTTAACACGCTACAATCCATCACGCTCCCTGAGATCTCAAAACTCTGGACTTCTAGTAGTTCCTAGAATTGCAAAGTCCACTAAAGGCGGTAGATCATTTTCACATTTAGCTCCTAAACTCTGGAATAGTCTTCCTGACAGTGTTCGGGGCTCAGAAACACTCTCCCAGTTTAAGTGCAGATTAAAAACATATCTTTTTAGCAAAGCCTACACGTAACATGCGTCTCACATCATAACCTTGTGCTCCAGAACATCTGATCACATGCACATTATCAACTTGTGCTGTTAATATCATGAACAGCAGCTACGCTAATTCCTCTCCACTGCTTCTCTTTCTCTCCCCATCCCGAGGCATCCTGAGGTTGGCCAGCTCCAGTCACGTCCCACCTCATGATGATTATGGACCTTTGAAGAAGTAGATGCCGAACTCGCAAACATCCCGAACCATCTATAAACGTACCAGTGCCAATTGGATCCCGCTACATGTGTGGTTTTGACATTGGACCTCCTGGAGTGTTTAAAGGCTCTGGCATGGAGAAGCTGATGCTGGATCTGTGATGATCACAAATGTTGAGCTCATAAAACTAGGAGCTACTAACCATATAGACTGTATAAGACTGCAGAAAGAACATTACTTATAATCTTATACTCCAGTACTCATGTTAGTTCTCACTCTCCAGTGTTCTGTATTGTTGAAAGATTTATGATCAAACGCTTGATGTCAACCAAATGAGGATGGGTTCCCCTTTTGAGTCTGGTTCCTCTCAAGGTTTCTTCCTCATTATATCTAAGGGAGTTTTTCCTTGCCACAGTCGCTCATCAGGGATAAATGCACACCGTTCACCTTGACTGTTGATTTCTGTAAAGCTGCTTTGAGACAATGTCTGTTGTGAAAAGCGCTATAGAAATAAACTTGACTTGACTTGACTTGACTAACACCGGATACGACCGTGGCTCTGGATGGATTTGATTTACTGCGCGCGGACAGAACGATTGAGAGCGGTAAGAGAAAGGGAGGAGGACTGGCAGTGTTTGTGAATAATAGATGGTGTAAACCTGGTCACATCACTATTAAAGAGCAGATCTGCTGTAAGGACATTGAGCTTTTAGCCGCTAGCATGAGGCCGTACTATCTGCCAAGGGAATTCTCGCATGTTATCATGATAGCTACGTATATTCCCCCCTCTGCTGATGGTGTCAGCATTCTGTTGTTAACTGTTCTGACTGTTAACACAGAGCCCAAATGCCCTTCTCATTATCTCTGGAGATTTTAATCATTCCCCTCCATCCTCCACTCTGCCCACATTCACCCAGTATGTTTCATGCCACACCAGAGACAATAAAACACTGGATTTATTCTATACCCCCCCCCTGTATTACTGACATCAACGTCTGTGTGGAGAATACTGTACCCACCAGGACTGTACGGTGTTTTCCCAACAACAAACCATGGATCAACCCCGATATAAAGACTCTTCTTAAAGAGAAGAAGAGGGTATTTAAATCAGGAAACAAGGAAGAGCTAAAAACTGTCCAGAGAGAACTGAGAAAGAAGATCAGAGAGGGAAAAGCATGCTATAGGAGGAAGATGGAGGATCAGCTGCTGCAGAACAACGTCAGCGGTGTGTGGAAGGGGCTCAAAACCATCACTGGTCATAAGGAGCCCAGCTTTCAGGCTGGGGGTGACCAGAAGTGGGTGAATGATCTTAATCTATTCTTTAACAGATTCGATCAGCTACCCTCCCCTGCCCCCATCCAGTCCGCCCTGCTGCAATCCCCCTTCTCTGCTTCCACAGCAAGCAGCACCAGCCCCACCTCTCTCTGTACTGCTATCAGCTCACAGTCAATACACAACACACCTAACTTCCCCCCTGCCGATTCCCTCCAGTTAACACTCCAACCAATACACACTGCCCCTCACAGAAGCCCAGGTGAGAATGGAGCTCAGAAAGATCAAAGCGAGGAAGGCTGCAGGCCCAGACGGCATCAGCTCCAGGCTACTTAAGACCTGTGCAGACCAGCTGTGCGGCATATTGCTGTACATGTTTGACCTGAGCCTGAGGCTGGGAAAGGTGCCACAGATATGGAAAACATCCTGAGTGGTGTCTGTTCCAAAGACATCGCGGCCAAAAGACTTCGGAGACTATCGACCAGTAGCACTGACCTCACATCTGATGAAGACATTGGAGACGCTGGTGCTCACTCATCTCCGACCTCTGGTGAGCCCATCAATGGATCCACTTCAGTTTGCCTACCAACCTGGCATTGGAATGGAAGACGCAGTCATCTTCCTCCTAAATCGGGCTATTTCACACCTGGAAAAGGCTGGGAGCACTGTGAGAGTCATGTTTTTTGACTTCTCCAGTGCTTTTAACACCATCCAACCTGCGCTCCTGAGGGATAAGATGGTGTACATGGGAGTGGACCATCATCTGTCTGCCTGGATACAGGACTACCTCACAGACCGAGCACAGTATGTGAGGACTCGTGACTGTGAGTCTGCTATGATTGTCTGCAACACTGGAGCCCCGCAGGGAACGGTTCTAGCCCCGTTTCTCTTCACCGTCTACACTGCAGACTTCATGTTCAGCTCAGCAACCTGTCACCTACAGAAGTTCTCTGATGACTCTGCCATCGTCGGTCTGATCACAGATGATGATGACAGGGAGTACAGAGGACTTATACAGAACTTTGTGGACTGGTGCCAACGGAGCTGCCTCCAGATAAATGCGGGGAAAACCAAAGAACTGGTAATGGATTTCCGTAGGCACAAACAAACTTTATCACCAGTGAACATTCAGGGAAAGGACATTGTGAGAGTGGACTCTTACAAACACCTGGGTGTTCACCTAGACAACAAACTGGACTGGACAGACAACACTGAGGCAATTTACAAGAAAGGGCAGAGCAGACTCTTTCTGCTAAGGAGAATAAGGTCTTTTGGAGTGCAAGGAGAGCTACTGAAAACCTTTTTTGACTGTGTGGTGGCCTCAGCCATATTCTATGGAGTGGTCTGCTGGGACAGCAGCATCTCTACTGCAGACAGGAAGAGACTGGACAAGCTGAACAGGAAGGCCAGCTCAGTCCTGGGGATTCCCCTGGACACTGTACAGGAGGTGGGAGAAAGAAGGATGGTAGCAAAATTATCATCATTGCTGAAGAACGTCTTTCACCCCCTGTATGTAACCATTACATCGTTGAGCAGCTCATTCAGTGACAGACTGTTACAACCTAAGTGTCTGAAGGAGCTTCACAGAGGGTCTTTTCTCCCTGCTGCTATTAGACTTTACAATCAAAGCTGCTCCCAGTAAAAAAAAACAGTCACCAAAATACAACACTGTTATTACTTTTTAGCTGTGCAATAACATTACCTGTGTGAAATACTACCTGCAATGCGTACTTTTTTTTTTCTTCCCTTGTTTATATTTATACATTGTACTGTGTATATACTGTATATTATAGTATACCATCAATATTGCTCAATCTTCCAGAAAAAAACAACAACACCCATTTTACAGCTAAAGTACAATCAGGTAAAATCTCACCTGGGAATAAATGAGATTGTGGGAAACTTATTTTATAAGTATTTCGTTTATGCTTTAAAAGTTTGGAGAGATTTTGAAATATTGATAAGCAAATCAGATAAGAGGGACTATTGACATGACTAGAGCGATGCATTAGGTATTTAGCTCTTTAACCAAAAGGTGACTCTTTACCCAATTGGGTACTTGTATTTACAGGTGTCTGTGAATTCCGATGAAGACAACGGTTATTTTTTTATGTTTACAGAAACAATAAATATACGGCATTGTGCAAAAGTTTTAGGTAAACTTAAGATAATACTGCAAAGTCAGAATGCTTTAAAAAAGACATTGTTCATTTTTGTCCATGAATCGAAAGAAAAGGAAACGAACAATAAACAGCATCAATTCTTCTAGGTCCACTTACACAAGGTTATTGAAGGAACTCGCCAGGTAGGTTCTTGCAAACATTCTTGAATCTTCTATGGAGGTCAAATCCTTCTATCTCTTCATGTAATCCAAGGCGACTCTATGACATTGAGATCAGGACACTGTGGGGCCCAAAACCACCCAATTCACTTCCAGGACTCCTTGTTCTTCTCTACGTTGAAGAAATTTCTTAATGACAATGGCTATACAGTATGTTTGCTATCTGACTGTATTTCCCCACATTGAGGACACCATTAATCCTGACCAAATCCCCAACTCAATTCCAGTTCATTAATTAAGTGATCAGAACATGAATAGCGAGTTCTACTGCCAGGTTTTAAGGCGTCTCAGAGAGGACATTCGGCAAAAAAGACTACAATACAGTTCGTCTCGATCCTTTTTTAAATAACACCACGTACATAGACATTTTAAGGTGTAAAACAGTTTTATAAATTTTTACAAAAGCATAATTATCATTTTTAAATCTGATTTTTACAATGATACAAACAAATCACTTTTTTATTTATTTCCTAGCACGTTTCTTTCAGCTCCAAAATACAGACAATAAAACACCAACTATCATTCTTTTGGACTGCACAACCTAATAGTTGATCCTGGATTACACATGAAAAACCTGACTCCAGCATATACAGGCTGAGTGAATGTGGTGTGGAGTCTGTGGAGGAGCTTCATCGTAT
>JAAIIK010020502.1:12840-27841 GCA_014706435.1 Silurus glanis
TGCTTCTGAGGCAAAATAAACCCTGCAAACTGTCTCAAAAACTTGATCCATCTAAACAACCAAAGATCTCCTGCTGTGTGGTGTGTGTGTGTGTGTGTGTGTGTGTGTGTGTGTGTGTGTGTGTGTGCTGCACCATTTGTATTATTTCTGTGGATTGTTGTGTGTGCAGATACTGAATTAATCCTAAGTCTGTCTAATATCAACATCCATGCTGCTGTATAACAGTGAAAATGAGGATTTTTTAACAAGTTGTTGAAATTAGGTGTTAATTGTATTAGTAAAAAAATATTTCCTGGCCATACCTCTGGTATGTGCTTTGTGAACACACCACATTTAGTGCTAATTTGCTCTTATAATAAGATCCAGTCTGTTGAGAAGATGTTCCACTAGAGTTTGTGGAGATTCGTGTTCATTCAGACACAAGAGTGTTAGTAAAGTCAGGTACTAGAATTAGAATGGTACTGGGGTGAAGTTCAAATTCATCCCAACCGTGTTCAATAGATTTGGAGCTCTACAGCAGGAGATCTTTCACTTTATCCCATGTAAACCATATCTTCATGAAGCTTGTGTTGAGCACATGAGAATTGTCATGCTGGGACAATTTTGGGTCTTCTAAATTAAGTGAAGGGAAAACTTCATGAAACTACCATTCCCAAAGACATTCTCAGGACTTCATTCTCCAACAGACTGATTCACCTTTGCTGTCACAAAGAACGGTTCAGGAAATCATTCCTACCTTATGCCATTGCACTGTACAGCGACTCACCTCTATATAACAGATGTTCATAGCAACTTATATACAGATCCATTATTCACTGACAATTTGCACATTTCATTCTTTTTCTTTTCTTTCCTTTTGAATTGCCAGTTTGCATTCTGTTTTTTTATGTAGCATCATCTTTCAATATTGTATTTATTTATATAAGTTACAATTATTTAATTACATTCTGCTTTTTGTATTTAATTTTTATTTTTATTTTAACCCCCCAAAATACACACACTACAGTTTGTGTGACCTGCTGCTGCTGTAATGTAATAATTTCCCTCACAGAATCAATAGAGTATATCTGATTATGTCTGGGTGTTCGAGTAAATGCAAAAATAAACCTTAGTTAGTTGAGAATGCAGCAGCAAGAGTCCTCACTAGATCTAGAAAACATGACCACATCACCCCTGTTTTAATCAGTCTACACTGGCTCCCAATTAAATCTCGCATTGATTATAAACTACTACTACTGACGTATAAAGCACTTAACGGTCTCGCACCACAGTATCTGAGTGAACTTCTGTAACAATATGATCCTCCACGCCTACTTAGATCAAAAGGTGCAGGCTATTTATTGGTACCTCAAATTATGAAGACTACAGCAGGGGGCAGATCTTTCTCTTAAAAAGCCCCTCAGTTTTGGAACAACCTTCCAATCAGTGTTCAAGTCGAGGCTGAAAACATATTTATTCAGTCAAGTCTTATATCAGTAGATTTTTCTTAGGTATAGTGTTCGGTGAACTGGGATATTTGTATGATGTAGTCCCCTCACTCTCACACGTTCACTCAGATTTGTTGAGGGTGGAGGGTGGTGTGGTAGGTCTTCAGCGACGACTGAAGACCTACCTCTTCCTGAAATACTTAAATTAGCACTTTCCAGGTTTGTAGAATTCAAGGGTTATAGTTATATTAAGTTTGTAATCTAGCATACCAGTGTAGATTTATTCATTACTAGAGACTCAAAGCACTTTTGTACGTCGCTCTGGATAAGGGCGTCTGCTAAATGTCGCAAATGTAAATGTAAATGTAAATGTGTGGTGGGTCGTCTCTTATCCAAGAGATCCCTCATGTCTGTGTTATCTTCTGGTTCTCCCTTTTAGTTATGCTGCCATAGCATCCAACTGCACAGTGTCCTTAACTTTTATACAACAATAAGGACACATAATAATCCATATCCTTCTCTTCCTGTCACCCCCTTCTCTCTCTCTCTCTCTCTCTCTCTCTCTCTCTCTCTCTCTCTCTCTCTCTCTCTCTCGGTAGAGTTAAACATGCACCTAATGTTCCAGTGACCACTGTTCCTACCTCTCTTCCCTCCTCGGAACTCCCCACTTGCCTCTGGATGGTGTTCTCTTCATTTGAAGGCCACTTTGTGCAGCTGGGGATGGTTTCTCATCAGGGCCCTGGGGTTCCATGAAATTCCAGAGTAAGAACAGGAGCTTTGAGGATGGATTTGGATTTTAGTTAATGTCAACAGTCTGCTTAACTGACTCAGGACTACATTTTGCTTCTGATCATCATCACTGTACCCCACAACATCGTTTATCTGTAATAAATGGTCATTTGGTGCAACCCAGATGAGGATGGGGTTCCTCTTGAGTCTGGTTCCTCTCAAGGTTTCTTCCTTATGCCATCTCGAGGAGTTTTTCCATCGCCACAGTCGCCAACGACTCGTTCATCAGGGACAAACTTACACTTATAAAGAACATCTTATTCATTCTTATCACCACATTATCTGTATAAAGCTGCTTTGAGACAATGTTCATTGTTAAACGCGAATTGAATTGAATTGAATCTAATCTCCAATCTGTGTATCTCCAAATTTGTGCAAACAGTTTGGGGAAAAATCACATATGACTGAAAATGTCAGGTGTCCTAATACTTTTGCAATATCAGTACAAACCCAATGCCATATAGGTTTTACACAGGACGTTGTGTAAAATGGATTGCAAAGATTTTCAAACCTCATAACCCCATTATATTATTAACAAACATAGAAAACATTAAATGTTTAAAATTAGGAAATGTACAGTTATGAAAAAATACTTTCATTTTGAATTTGATGGCTGCAACTCATGTTGCAACAAAAGTTGGAAAAAAGTAAAGGTTATTAAAATGAAACAATTGGAGTAAGTGTATGCAACGAATTAGGTTAACTGATAACAGTTCAGCATGATTCAATATGATTGGGTACAAATAGTGTATCTGAGAGCAGAGGAGTCTCTTAAAAGCAAAGATGTGCAGAGCATGCCTGAACATGATCCAGAAATGCCACCCTCCTCTATGGGCCAAAGCTCTTTTAAAATGTAATGAGGCAAATGGAAATCTGTTCTGTGGTAAGACGAATTAAAACATTTTAATTTCTTTTTGAAAGTCATTCTCACCACATCCTCCGGATTAAAGAGGAGAAGGACTATCTGGCTTTTATCAGTGCTCAGTTGTGATCATATGGGGTTGCATTAGTGCCTGTGGAATGGGCAGCTTGCACATTTGGAAATGTTCCATAAATGCTCAATGGTATATGTACAGGTTTTAGAGCAACATATGCTTCCATCCAGAAAATGTGTTTTTCAGGGAAGGCCTTGTATATTTAAGCAAGACAATGATAACTGCATCTAGTACAATAACATGACCTCGTAGTAGAAGAGTGCTGAATTGCCCTTGCTGAAGTCTAGAACTTTCTCCATATAAATTCAATTGGCACATCGTGAAATGAAAAATAAAACAAAGGACACCCAGAACTGTTGGGCAGCTAGAATCATGTATCAAACACATATGGGACAAAATTCCTCTCTCAAAACTTTAGAAACTGGTATCCTCAGTTCCCAGATAAATACAGAAAGAAGATATGATAATACAACCCGAAAGTTGAGAAACTGTACAAATTGTGAATAAAACCAGAATGCAATAATGTTGAAGTTTCAAATGTCAATATTTTATTCAGAATACAACGTAGATGACATATCAAATGTTTAAATGTTTTTTGATATAAATTTCATGGCTTTAACACATCTCAAAAAAGCCATTGTTAGATTTTTATCATGCCCAAACGAAACTTAATTCTTGGAGAGGTTTTCCATATGACCTGCGATGCGCGTATGCCTTTCTGATCAGGGAAGAATCACACCGCACACAGCAAATGTTCTTCTTCGGTTTATTGCAGGCAGTAGACACGTATATATACACACATTGGAGAGAAAGCTGACCTAAAGTTGTTTCGTGTTTAGACAAGAGGATATACTAGCCGGAGATGTGTGAGCCAGATAAAGACTCCCTGTATACCTTACATACTAACATCGTAAATATTCTATAGACACTGAACAGACAAAGGAATGTGTGTGAAACAGTGTGTAAACCATCTTAACACTAACAATGGCCATTTTAAATCATTTATGATTTAGCATCACACACCAAAACATAGGATGTTCATCCTGGGAACAGAACCGGTGACATAAACTGCAAATGAAAAGATAAAGACAAACAAAAACATACAGATTCCATTTCATTCTTTCCCTACATGCATATAATCCTTCATCATCACCACTCCAATCGAGGCCTTTATGGCCTGTCTTACCATCGTCATCAAACATGGCAACATACAAAGTACAATTCCAACAATCAATAAAAGAATCATTCCAAAAACAAAATAGTGTTCAACACTTGTAAATAAACTCTTAATCTTCTCAAAAAAACTTTGTTCAGTAGTTGTTTCACGTTCTCCAAGACGTCGAGAGGCTTCAGTGATGTTTTTCAGTGCTTGTTCGATAATATGACCATCAGCATCATTATCAGGTATATAGGTACAACAGGTAGATCCTACAACAGCACATACTCCACCTTGAATAGCAGTGAGTTGATCTAAAACCAAGCGATTTTGAAGGGCAGTTAATCTCAAACCTCGAAGTTCCACTCTAATTCCTTGCATCATAGCTGTGGTGGCGTTCATGAAAGAGATTAACTCATACCGGGTTACCTCAACTTCTATCATCAGATTAACCACACCAACAGATGGAAAAAGAAATTCAAAAAATTATTCTGCACTTTTCCAAAGACGATGTTGTTTAGGGACAGGATTATCTCTAGATATTGAACTAAATGTTGATCTTTCTTCTAAACTCCTTTTAGGCCTTCTATGACTTGTAATATAGGCCTTACAATTAAGGCAGCATCTTGTAGCTGAATCAGTGCACACACTCCAGACCAGTCGCTTGGGAGAGCTGTATACACCGTATGTCCGCATATCCAATACCAATCTTTAACAGCCAGTGTTCCCTGTGAACCTGGTATGCGCTCAAACGTACAGTTACTCTGGCAGTTAGCCAATATCCTGGCAAAGGTTATATGTCCTGCCAGAGCCTGCCTTTCATTTTGTTGGGCAGATATACATACATGGCAGTCCCTATTAGAATAATTAAGGGGTCGAGTTTCCGTAGTATTACAGTAAACTGACAGAATGGTTCCAAAACTTTACTTCCTCTACTACGGGAAACACAAGAAAGATGCTTAGGTATTTAGAGTACAATGCCTAGACTAACAGGTGGCACAGAATTAAAACTAAGAGTTAAATTTATCTGGCTATAATTTATTGAACAAGTAAGACAGAGACTAGTGGAATTAGAAGCACCTTGGAGCACTTTACATGGACACTGCCAGACAGTGTCAGGACTGCTCTCTGAAGACACACACTTCAACTCATCAGTGGAACTAGGTCCGATAGCAACAACTGGAACCTCATGTGTGCTGTGAGGGATAAGTGTACATACATAACAATCTCCCATCCCACCCACAGATTTAGCAGTGTGATTAGCTAGTATCCACCACATGTTGGTTGCATATGCATGAGGTGGATCCAGATGCTCTAGCCAAGTCTCTTCTCCTTGCAGACGTGGGGCTCCCTGAATAAAGTATTCAAAGGGGTTAAACAACATTAGAAGTGTAATTACAACTATGCACATATTGTTATAGAATTTAGACCTAGAGCAGGTATCAGGGTAAGCTAAACAAAACAGTCAAGTGAGTCAGATCTTCACCCCGGAGGTGGCCCCCTTTCTACTATAAAGAAAGGATCTTTCCGTGGGCTCTCAACTGTTTCAGCCCTGAATACTCACTTAGGTAGGCTTCTTAGGACAACAGAACAATTAGTGCACAGATTAAGTGGGTGCTGTTTTAATCCTGCTTGCGTGTATCCACTGTGGCTGAATATCAGTCAGAACTCCAGTTCTGGTTACAGCTAGAACAGTCGCTGGACCCAGATACTTCGGCTCACCGACCTTGGTAGGCTTCAGACTTCGTATCAGGACCTGCTGATTAGGCACAAAAGGGTGTGTTGGCTTATCTGTGGGCAGAGGAAGAGTTAGTGAGACATCAGCACTGATAGAATTCAATTTCTCAACCAGGGCAGAAACGTAGTCGTCCACCATCACTTCCAGGTTACCTAAGGAAGAAATGCCAGTGCGTCCCCTGACCCATGGGGTCGGGAAAGGCCGGCCCATTAGAATTTCAAAAGGTGACAGTTTAGTAGTTGAAGATTTAGTCGTTCTCATTTCTGTGAGTACTGCCGGGAGAACAACAGTCCAATTTCGGCCTGTTTCAATGCAAGCTTTAGTAATACGCTCCTTAATGGTTCTGTTTGTTCTCTCTACCACTCCAGCTGACTGTGGGTGATAGGGAATATTAAAATGCCAGTCAATTGCTAAGCTTTTAGCCAAAAGTTGTGTTACCTTCGAAGCAAAAGGTGTGCCATTATCACTTTCAATCACACTAGGAATACCAAACCTAGAGATGATCTTTTACGTTAATATTTTGACAACCGTTTTAGCATTCTCTGTCGCACATGCAAATGCTTCTGGCCACTTACTGAATCTGTCAACTATAACCAACAGGTATCTCAAATTTCCTACAGGTGGAATATGTGTAAAATCTATCTGTAGGTGTTGGAAAGGGGCTTCAGGAAAAGTATGCGCAGTATGTTGTACAGGTCGATGTACGTTAGTTTTGGCACAAGTCAAACATGAATCCAACACTAGCTTGGTTGTTTTAGCTACATCAGCAATACAGTATAATTCGTTTATAACCTGTATGAATTTAGCTATGCTAATGTGTGATATCCCATGGTAATGCTTCACCAACACTATTAAAGCTAGTTGAGGCAGAGCAGTTTTACCATCTACATCTCTAATGATACCAGCAGAATCTGATTTACATTCTTTGGAGGCCCAATACTTTATGTCCTCTTCAGTAGGCTGACTCTGAAGTATTTTTAGATCAATGTCTGCTATATTGGAGATATGTGACATCATCGAGATCTCAGGATTTGTATGTACTGTGTCCAAATCTACTGGTTGTTTTGCTGCTTCCTTAGCTACTTGATCCGCTAACGTGTTTCCCTGAATTTCCTCTAAATCACCTACGGCATGTCCTTTAACCTTCACTATGACCACTTTGTCAGGGAGTTGAACAGCTTTTAAAAGGTCGCCTATGAGATTAAAATGTGCTATGGGCTTTCCATCAGCTGTTTTAAAGTCTTTTTGCTTCCATGTTTCGGCAAAATCATGCACAACACCATAAGCATACTTAGAATCAGTGTATATAGTCACTACTTTACCTACAGACAACTGACATGCTCTTGTAAGTGCGACCAACTCTGCAGCTTGTGCAGATGTGTATGGTAATGATTTAGCTTCAACTATTACATCAGGTAATCTTACAACCGCATATCCACATAAATACACACCATCAGAAGGTTTTGAACATGAACCATCTACATATAGGCAATCCCCCTCTTCCAGGGCCGTGTCTAAAAGATCGGGCCTACAAGAGGTTTCTTGTTCAATATGTTTAAGGCACTCATGTGCGTCGTCAAAACCATCTACGTCAGTATCGTCTAGCAGATCACGCAGAGCTACTACAGCTGAATGAGGCTGAGAAGAAGGCTTAATAGTTAAGTTTTCCGTTGCCAAGAGTGTGGTTTCATAACCAGATCTACGTTGTGCTGTCAAATGTTGTGTGTTGAGGTTGTGTAAAATAGCTGTTACCTGATGTGAGGTGTACAGTATCAAAGGATGTGACAGCACCGTTTTCTCAGCATCCCGGACCATCTGAGCCGCAGCAGCCACTGCATGCAAGCACGAGGGCAACCCTTGTGCTATGTTGTCTAAAGATTTGGAAAGATACGCAACAGGGCGATATCTGTCACCGTGTTCCTGGGCTAGGATCCCCGCAGCCGTACCACCACGTTTGTGCACATAAAGGTGAAAAGGCTTAGCATAATTCGGAAGACCTAGAGCTGGGGCAGACTGTATAGCCTTCTTGAGGGCAGCAAAACTGTCAGTCATTTCATGAGTCCACAGAATAAAATGTGATGGAGGAGCTTTGTGATCAATAGCACTACGCAAAACTTTATCATGCTGTGCGCAGTCAGGGATCCATGCTCGGTAGTAGTTCACCAGTCCCAAGAAGCTCTGCATCTGTTTCACCGTCTGAGGTCTTGAAAACCTAGTCACAAGCTGTACTCGGTCCTGCGATATCTTACGTTGGCCTTCTGAGATCACATGGCCCAGATATGAGACCTTTTTCTTCACCCACTGTAGTTTCTGGTGTGAAGCTTTTAATCCAGCCTGAGCCAGGACATTGCAGACAATCGCTGACGCTTTGTGGCAGTCCCGCTCAGTCAGTCCTGTGACAAGGATGTCATCTGCGTATTGAAGAATGCAGGTTGTTTTTGGCAGGTGTATATCAGCCAAAGTTCTGTGCACTACAGTGGAGAATACGGCTGTCGAGTCAACAAAGCCCTGAGGAAGACGTGTCCAGGTGAATTGACGTCCCCTATAGGTAAACACGAAAGGCGGCTGCGTCCCTGAGGCCAAAGGGACACTGAAAAAAGCAGAACAAAGATCAATCACAGTAAAAAATCTGTGAGTCGCTGGTATAGAGTTAACAATGGTAGCTACATCGGGCACCAAAGGAGCTAACGGAATAACTAATTTATTAATCTCACGTAAATCTTGTGTTAGCCTCCAGCATTTTTTATCTGCCTTCAAGACGGGATTAATCGGTGTGTTATACGGTGAATGTGTCTCGATCAAAACACCTTGTGCCAATAAATTGTCAATAACTGGAGCAATGCCAACATTCTTCTCTTTCGACAATGGGTATTGTTTAACAAAAACTGGATGGTGTGTTTTCATGAGTGCATGATACGGTTTTACCTGGATTAAACCTGCCTCATCTTTGTGAGAGGCCCATAATTTATGGTTAACTTCACCTAAATTTGGTTCATCAGGCAGGACCTCTGTACTACCCTGGAAGAAATCTTCCGGATGTGGCTGTGGCTCGGTTGAGAGCATGAGGACAGAAGGAAAAGACAGTAAGACATTGGTTTCAAAAAACAGAATTTCCATTCCTATTTTGTGCATCATATCTCTTCCTAAAAGGTTTAAAGGCGAGTTTCGAATTATTGTAAAGCTATGATCAAAATTTTTACCAGTCGGTGTCACCACAGGCAAAAGGTGAGTTACAGGACATGAAATTGGAACCCCATCTATTCCCACAGAGCGAATACTTTTTCCTGAAATGGGACCAGAATATTCACCCCCAGCAATTGAAGAACAGGTAGCGCCAGTATCAACAAGAAAACAATAGTCTTTATTGTCTATGCGCAACGTGACATTAGGCAAGGTCGAAGGGTGATTACTGTAGGATAAAGTTATCTTCGAAAAATCATGGGGTTCATCGCTCCGTAGGCTGCCCTATGCAGAAGTCCACTGAGTAGGATATTGCTGCTGTGTGGGCCTCTGCACAACTGCATGCTGGTCTGCATTCTCTACTTGCTGAGTGGCTACGCCCCTTCTCTCATCTTCCATTCTCTTTCTACAAGTTTTAACCCAATGACCAGACTTCCCACAATAATTGCACCTCCCCTTTTTCCTAAAACCTCCTCCTTGAGTTTTGTACTGTGGCTGGAATGCGTCACTTCCTGTTGCAGCAAAGAACATAGTGGGTTCAGACTTAACTAAACTGGACTGAAAAAACCGGACTGAAAACCTCCAGCGGCATCTAAATCTCTAATTCTAGCACAGAACTGATCTATCGACTTCTCGAGTAATCTGTCTGTCGTGATGTGAATCAGTTGAGCCTGAGAAGCTTTCATGTTATTCAAACAAGTATTTATAAACAACACATTGTGTGTATCATCGGTTGGCAGTTTAGAATCATTCTCCCATGCTGCTTTAAAACGCACCACAAAGGCAGACGGCGTTTCTTTAAAACCCTGCTTAGTGTTACCTGCATGTGAAATGTCACGCTTGGATGCTATTCTGTTATCCAGAAAATCCTTTAACTCATTATACATTTGCATTACATTGGCATTGTTTTCCCAAAAAATCTGGTGATGGTTCGCGGCCGTGCCCTCGCCTGTAATGGCATCATTAACTCGCGCGGGGGTTGGACATTTTTCTATGATCAATTCCTCTGTAACATTATCTCCCAAAGTACGCAAAAGAATAGTTCTAAAATCAGGGCCCGTTAACTGTGCATACCGAGTGTGGCTTTTTAAGATCTGTATATATTTTGCGGGGTTAGTTGGAATAGGAAGACTCCTACATATAGCATCAATATCACTAGCTTTCGCTGGTTTAACATGTATTTCATTTCGCTCCCGTACAAATGCAAAAGAGGGCTGTAAAGACATAGCAACAGGCAGCGCAGGATAAAGACCAGGGCTAGTAGACCGTGTCGAATTGTATGGTGGAGGCGATTGTTTCTTATTCAAAGAGCATTTAGAAGCATTGACTCTTTCTGGACCTTTGTCCCAGTACTTCTTCATATTTACCCATTTATCATAGGACTCACGCATATAAGTGTAGTCCCAATTCGGATCGCCCCATCCACCGTTCACCATAGAATACGCATTTTCCATATCGCGGGTCTTAAATAACCCATGTCTAGGAAAATTATCTAGCTGCGACATGCATTCCTGTCAAATTATCTAAATAAGGATTAGCCCAGTAACCGGCACTATTCCTATACATAAAATCTTTGGGATTTTCTTCCGGCAATGGGCGAGAAATGTCATGACCCATCTTCTTAACACAGAACAAAGAACAGACACATAACACTAGGCACCAGGGGGATCACAGTCTTCAAACAAAAAAAGTAATCCAGTCTCTCCAATTGGATCACAAATTTTGTAAGTTAGGAGAAAAAAATAGACTATAAAGCCAAAACAAGATTGAAGTCTTTTGAAAAATTTTAGTCTTTTCAAAATGTCAGTTTTTCTTTAGTTCCTATTCTCTTTTCTCTCACTTTTTTTTTATTTTTTTTTTTAAAACAATTAATTTTTCATTTATCAATTTTTTTCGGGCATATAAAAATTATCGTGAATTCTTTTGGATACTTCAGACAATATCGCCTATATTAGACAGACCGTAAAAAACTTCTTCTAATCTTGCATCTTACGTCTAAGGTGAGGAAAACAATGTCGCGACGAAATCATCCCACCAAAGGAAATTGTTATCATTAATTAAACAATTAATGCATAACCAAGGCACGAACACACATGCAGCCCTATTTGCTGGCAAACAGGACAATCCCCGCAAACAAGGAAGTATCCTAAAACTTACCTTGATGCGTGATCTCCCTTCGGATATTGCCGGAAAGTATCTCGCTTCTGACACCAAAACTGTTAGATTTTTATCATGCCCAAACGAAACTTAAATCTTGGAGAGGTTTTCCATATGACCTGCGATGCCCATATGCCTTTCTGATCAGGGAAGAATCACACCGCACACAGCAAATGTTCTTCTTCGGTTTATTGCAGGCAGCAGACACGTATATATTCACACATTCGAGAGAAAGCTGACCTAAAGTTGATTCCTGTTTAGACAAGAGGATATACTAGCCGGAGATGTGTGAGCCCAGATAAAGACTCCCTGTATACCTTACATACTAACATCGTAAATATTCTATAGACACTGAACAGACAAAGGAATGTGTGTGAAACAGTGTGAAAACCGTCTTAACACTAACAGCCATGTTTACCACTGTGTGGCATCCCCTCTTCTTTTTATAACAGTCTGCAAACATCTGGGGACTGAGGAGACTAGTTGCTCAAGTTTAGAAATAGGAATGTTGTCCCATTCTTGTCTAATACAGTCTTAGGTCTTCTTTGTCGCATCCAGTGTCGGGCAAAGTTACTTTTAAAAGTAATGCATTACAATATTGAGTTACTCCCCAAAAAAGTAAATAATTACGTTACTTAGTTACTTTTTATGGAAAGTAATGCGTTATATTACTTTTACGTTACTTGTATCTCTTTCAGGCCTATATCAGGCAGTTTATCTTCCCACAAAGAGCAAATAAGCTGTGAATTTGCTCTCTATCTCTGCTGTGATGGCATCGTACATGTGTCTCCCACGGAAAACTTTTATTCTGAGCAGTCCATAGATCTGCAGTGGTGGAAACATATTCCAAGTCGGCAAAAGTTTTCTTTAAATCCCCCCCACCACACACACACACACACACACACACACACACACTCACACACATCTGTAGTGCTGTGCTTTGCATGCAGATGTTTTTTTTTTTTTTTTTAAGTGGTATTTTTTTGCAGTTGACAAGAGCTTTTCACCAACACATAATCTACACTTTATTCTCTTCTCCTTTTCTTGACTATTTCAAAATAATGTGAATAGTTCCATCGCAGTAATGTAATGCTCTGGCCTCCATCTCCGCTTTATGACTAGCTTCTGTTCCCGCGGCTCGCACGTACGAGTGCGCGATTCTACGTGAATACGTTCATTTTAAATCAGTATTTTTTTTTTTTTAATGCAAAATAATTTAACTGAAATGTAACTTGCATTACTTTTTCAAAAAAGTAACTCAGATATTAATGTGTAAATTTATAAAGTAAAGCGCTACTTTACTCGTTACTCCAGAAAAGTAATATTATTACGTAACACACGTTACTTGTAACGCGTTACCCACAACACTGGTCACATCTTCCTCTTTATGATGCGCCAAATGTTTTCTATGGATGAAAGATCTGGATGGAAGCATATGTTGATCTAGAACTTGGATATACCTTTCAGCATTGATGGTGCCTTTCCAGATGTGTAAGCTGCCCATGCCACACGCACTCATCCAACCCCATACCATCAGAGATGCAGGCTTCTGAACTGAGCGCTGATAACTTGGGTTGTCCATGTCCTCTTTAGTCTGGATGACATGGCATCCCAGTTTTCCAAAAAGAGCTGCAAATTTTGATTCGTCTGAACACAGAACAGTTTTCCACTTTGCCACAGTTCATTTTAATTAGCTTTGGCCCAAAGTAATAACCTGCGCTTCTGTATCATGTTTAGCTATGGCTTCTTTTTTGACCTATAGAGTTTTAGTCGGCACCGGCGAATGTCACAGGGACTTGGGAGTTATTTTAGACACCAACTTGTCTTAAAAATCATATCAACCATGTTACAAAAACAGACTTCTTCCACCATAGAAATATGGCTAAGCTAAGAAACATGTTATCTATATCTGATGCAGAGAAGCTTGTCCATGCGTTTAAGACCTCCAGACTGGACTATTGTAATGCATTACTAGGTGGATGTCCTGCATCATTAATAAACAAGCTACAGTTTGTCCAGAATGCAGCAGCCAGAGTTCTCACAAGGTGGAGAAAATATCACCATATAACCCCAATCTTCTCATCCCTACACTGGCTACCTGTTAAGTTTCGAATCGACTACAAACTATTGTTACTTACCTACAAAACACTAAATTGTTTAGCTCCCATGTGTCTCTCCAGTCTTCTAACACACTACAATCCATCACGCTCCTTGAGATTTTAAAGCTCGGGACTTCTTGTAGTTCCTACAATAGCAAAGTCTACTAAAGGTGGTAGAACATTCTCACATTTATCTCCTAAAACTTTGGAATAGTCTTCCTGACAGTGTTCGGGGCTCAGACACACTCTCCTAGTTTAAGTGCAGATTAAAAACTTATCTTTTTAGCAAGTTCTACACATAACACACATCACATAACATAACTTTGTGCTCCAGTACATCTGATCACATGCACATTATCAACTGGTGCTGTTAATATCAGCAGCTACGCTAATTCCTCTCCACTGCTTCTCTCTCTCTACCCATCCCGAGGCATCCTGAGGTCACGCCAGCGCCAGTCTTTAAAGGTCCACAATCTTCATAAGGTGGGAATCATAATCCAGTGCCATAATCCTGAATATATGTAAATTTACAGTTAGAAAATGAATTCAACATGGAATCCTTTATCTCTTGCATTCAAGTTCCGTCAAAAAGCATGTATTTTAATATTTCCTATCTGATTTGATCTAAAGAGATCTACATAGGATTGCGTTTCCAAATTCTCTCTTCTCCTATATCTGTGTGTACAATTAAAAGCTTAACATCCCTTTTGAAATTTTCCAACTTTTCCTCATGATGTCCAGCTTTTCTTGAAAAGTCACTCTTCTGAATGTCCTTGTAAGTGTCTATTGGCTATTGAAGCCACATTAACATTTAGTCAAAGGACATGAAAATGCTGACGTTATTATTAGCTTGTTTGATGGCCCCCGGTGTTGCCAACTTGAAATCTGATTGGTTAAAGCAACAGCTTCAAGCAACATGTACTTTACTGATACTGAAGGCTCACGCAGATTCCTTTGACCCTATTAACACATGATGACATCTGATTGGTTGGAAACTTTAACTAAAAGTTACTCACACTTGAGAGAAACGCTATGAAAGACTATTGGGAATAATTGAATACATATTCATAGACAAAAATATATTAAAACTTACATCAGTGATTCTGATTGAGTTTAAACCAGAACATAATGCCTTGTTGACCCTAATGGCCTTCCACTAGTAAAATATATACCAAATAAGGTAATATTTTTATGTAATTTTTTGCACTTTGTTTACTCACTGATATAGAAATCTCTGGTCATGTGACCAAATATCTTGCATATAACCATGTTTGCATGATGGCAGAACATCATATGACTCTTACCATTTTGTGTTGTAGGTAGGTGTTTATGAATAGGTTCGGTGTGGCTTCAGGGCTGAAACATGGCAGCAGCCACCCGAAATAAGCCTCGCTGCCCATATCTGTATCTGTTTAAAGGTACATTACTTTGCTCCTGTGTTCCTTCATTCGTCCCATTCCACTCAGTCGTTGCATTTGAGATATGTGATGAGTATATCACACACACACACACACACACAC
>JAAIIK010020503.1:0-10955 GCA_014706435.1 Silurus glanis
TAAATGCAGTACATGCTGCTTATGATCTGTGTTGATACTTATTGTTTTGTATTTCAATTGAATAGGAAATAAGGCATCTGTAAACAGACTTAAAGAAACTGTACCATATGTGGGTAAATTGTATGTACATTTTACACCTATATGTGGTTCTTCCCCAAACTTCCAAAAAATGGCCGAGTCATTAACCTGTTGCTCAAGGGTTAAGACGATGGATCGGAAGGTCATAAGTTTAAATCCCAACACCACCAAGGTGCCACTGCTGTGCCTTTGAGCAAGGTCCCAGAGATCAAAAGAATTTAACTTATGCAAGTCACCCAGGTAAAATTTATCTCATTAAAAAGCCAAAGGCATCAATACAAGATTGTGGTTAATGTAGCAGGTTCAAGAATCAAGTCCCTTGAGAATCACTGTATTAGAGCCGACAAGAGGGACTCGAATGCACGATGCAGGTAAAGTGTAAAAGAGTCTTTAAGGAACAGATTGTGAAGCAAAATCCACCAATTGATCATCCGTTCAAGGACAAACCATTAAGCTGAAACATCAGTAACAGAGAAATGCAGGTAACACTGAGACAGGGTACAGTGAAAAACGTGTTGGAGCAAGAGTTGGACTGTCTCTTTTATGGATGTCAACTTGCAGAGGGAAATCAAATACTCAATTTTGGAAAATCTATCAATCACATTGAGGATAGTGGTGTACTGGGCCGAGGGTGTAAGGAATACACAGTGTTACAAACAAAGTGGTTAAGCATGTCTGAGAGCACATCTTTAAACAAGGGCCAGGAAAACTGCTGGTGCATTGGTGAGGCCAAATAGCATGACTGATATTTCTAGTAGCCAGCAGTGATGTTAAACTTTATCTTCCACTCATCTCCTCCCCGAATGAGGACCAGGTGGTAGGTGTTTCGTAATTTGGTAAAACTTATGAGAGACACTGTTAGTCTCTGCAAGGGCGATCATTCTTCTCTTTCTTTTCCAAAAATATGGTACAGGCACCCTCGACGTGGGGATGTCTGGTGCAAGTGGTCATTGGTACCATTGAATGGTCGGTGAGGCAGTAGACAATTGACAGTGGCTGGGTCCCACTGCAGATTTAAATTTTAAGAAGCGGTTTGGAGGGGGTTGTAAGTACCTGGTTCGGCAGTGGCGTCCTTTGCCATGGCACTGCTAAAACCTCCAATCTATTCTTGTATCCAGGGTAATCAGTCCATCTAGGTCAGATGGTAGCTCCCAGGCCATGTCACTCGTGAGTGGCTGAGACCTGAGTCAGAGAGTCAAGTTTGCTCTGTAAGTCTCTTTTGTCTGGGAAGTGGAAGTGCTAACCCCAGAAACCAATGCCACCAGCTGACACATGGCCTTTGAGAATTTGTGTTATATGCCTCTGTTTTTGCAGAAAAACCAACCCAAATTATTCACGTAATTTCTCTGCTATGGCGAACATCCAGTTCATTCAGTGTGTGAAGTGTGACATGTTTAGTCAGTCTTTCTCCGTTGTTAGCGATAATCTTATTTGTGAGAAGTGTAAGCTAGTTTGCTCTTTGACAGAGAAGATCTTAGTATTAGAGGAGCGCATCCAGAGTCTAGAGAGAAGTAGTGAGTGCGAGAGCAGTCCAGGTTCTGCAGGGGAAAGTCTGGATGCCCTAGGTGAAGTTAGCATTCCCCCGATTCCGGCATTAGAGCCCTCGCAGCGGGGCGAGTGGGTGACGGCTCGGCGGCATACTCGCAAAGCCAAAGCTAACGCTAAGGATCGCCTACGGGAGCACTATTCCGCTACACTTCACGTGTCTAACAGGTTTGCTCTCCTCATTGAAGCACCCGCTGAGAAACCTGAAAGAGCTCTGGTTATAGGAGACTCTATTCTGAGGCAAGTGAAATTAGCTAGACCTTTAGGGGCACCAACAGCAGTAACATGCTCTGTTCCCCATCCCAATGCGACATGGTGATGTAGCCTACAGCAGGTTATGGTCGCTGAACTGCTGGATGTCCTAGTGGTGCTCCAAAAACAATGTGGGCTTCATAAATAATTGGTGCAATTTTGAGGGCAAGGCTGGCCTGTTAGTGCAGGACGATATCCATCCTACTCAGGAAGGTGCTGCTCTCATTACTTGTAGTATAGGTCATAGTCTCAGAACAGAACTAGTTAACTAGTGACTGTCCAGAGCCAAGGCCAGGGAGGAGACAGACAGGCTATTATTATATTATTATTATATTATAATTTCGATTATTTATTATTTATAGACACCCAGGGCCCTACTCTGATTTTCTCATAGAATTTGCAGATTTCATCACAAATTTAGCTTCTTCTTTAGACTAGGCATTAATGATTTAATATTCATTTTAATAATCAGGAAGACCCCTTAAGAGCAGCAGTTGTGTCCATTCTAGATTCAGTTGGAATTAATCAGAATGTTATAGGACCCACTCATAGTGGAGACACACTCTCGATTTGTTGTTAACATTTGGATTAAAAATAAAAGATTTAGTCATAATTCCACAGTCTGAAGCTATTTCAGACCATCTCATCTCTTTTAAAATCTGCCTCAGTCATTGCATTAGTACCTCACCACGTTACCGTGTTAAACACATTCACGTCAACTACAGCAGTGCGTTTTATCAATAATCTTTCGGAAATGACGATATTAAATAGATCTCCCTCTGACCCCGCAGAGCTTGACTGGGCCACTGAATACCTAGAATCAACATTACGGTATACTCTAGATGATGTAGCTCCCCTTAAGACCAAAATGATCAGGGAGAAAAAATCAGCACAGTGGTATAATGATCATACACGCACCTTAAAACAGACCACTCGAAAATTAGAACGTAAATGATGTCAAACAAAATTGACAGTATTTCAAATAGCATGGAAGGAGAATCTTCTAGAAAATCTCTTAGTGCTGCTGATCAGCATATTTCTCCTCCCTCATAGAAAATAACAAGCAGAATTCTAGATTTTTATTCAGCACGGTAGCAAAATTAACAGGAAATAAAAGCACTGCACTCACATGCACACCATCAATAGGTAGTAATGATTTCATGAACTTTTTTAATAATAAAGTTGAAAACATCAGGCAAGAAATCCAGACAATTAATATAAATCCGAATTATTTTACAAGTAACCCTGTAGACAGCAGTGTAATTATAACAGACAATCAATTACAAAGCTTCACTCCTATTCATGAGAATGACTTCATTTCATTAATTTCCTCATCAAAATCATCAACCTGCATTCTCGATCCCTCGCCTACAAGTTTCTTTAAACAGATCATTCCAGAGGTAATCGAACCTGTTTTAAAAATAATAAACTCTTCCATTAGCACTGGTTTTGTACCTAAATCCTTCAAACTGCAGTTATCCACCCCCTAATTAAGAAACCTGACCTTGACCCACGTCAGCTGTCCAACTACAGACCAATATCAAATCTCCCCTTTATCTCCAAGATTCTAGAAAAGGTTGTAGCACAGCAGTTCTGCTCACATCTACTGAGGAATAACATTTTTGAAATGTATCAGTCAGGATTTCGGCCTCATCATAGCACAGAGACGGCGCTAGTTAAGATGGTAAATGACTGTTATTGGCCTCTGATCAGGGTTTTGTCTCCTTACTTGTTTTGCTCGACCTTGACACCACTGATCATACTATACTGCAGGGGTGGCCAACCCAGTGCTCTCGAGCCGCATGCAGTCTGGATTCATGCGGCTCTTACGGTCATATTGAAGTTTGTGTTTTTTTTTTTAATGTGCGTGTTCGCTTCACTTAAATTTATTACGGTATTTTCATCAAATGCGCATGTGCGTGAGATGTGCCGCACTGAAACTAATGAACTTTACACAGGCTTTAATGAAAGACAGTGTCTGTTACACGGCTTGTATCTAAACAGAAGCCTACCAAGAAAGTCATTGTTCACTGTCTTCCTCCTTCCTTTCACAACAATTTCTCTCGGGAGTTTATCTTTTGGCATCTTCGTGCGTTTAAAAATCACCATCGGTGAAGCTTTTCTCCCGATGCCGTGCAGCTCAGAACACAGGTGAAGTGTGTTTTTTTCATGCCCGGTTGTTTTCAGCGTGACGAATGATTCGCATTTCCTGTAGACAGTCCGAGTGAGCGGCAGGTCAAATGCCAGAGGAACATCATCCATATTTATGATGTGGTGCGGCCCGATTCAGTGGGAGCGCATCTGATTTAATATAAAGAGTTTCATTGGTTCACCTGAGCTCGTTCCGCAATTTCATTGGTCTAATGTTATGTCGCTCAGTTTTTTGGCATGAAGTTTGTGAAACCGGGGAAAAAACAGGAAAAAATCCATAAATTAGCTGCTTCATTTTTTAAGCCACGGGGTTCAAAGCGTGGGAAAAAAGTAGCGGCTTATAGTCCGGAATATACGGTATATTTTTTTGTTGAACGTAATGGGAAGCCATTCTGCCTTATGTGTCAGGCGTCATTAGCGCATTTCAAAGCTTCAAATCTTCAGCGCCACTTCAGCTCACGCCATGCAAACATCTACCAGGAATTTCCAAAAGGGACTGAACTTCGCAAGCACAAGTTGGTCACTTTGAAAAGTCAGGCAGAAAAAAAGATACAGTTTTTTAAAAAATGTACGAAGCGCTCAGAGACCGTAACGCTTGCATCGTATCAACTGGCTTGGAACATTACACGGGCTAAAAAGCCATACAATGAAGGGGAGTTTGTTAAAAAATGTCTCAGTGACGTTGTTAAAATCTTGTCTCCTGAAAACGACAAACTAAAACGCATGGTATCAGACGTCCAACTGTCCCGCCACACTGTTGAACACAGAATATCGGACATTAACACGGCTATTGAATCACAGTTGCACTCTGACTTTCAAACATGTGAGTATTTTAGTGTCGCATTGGATGAGAGTTGTGACATACAAGAAAAGCCTCAGTTGGCAATATTTGTACGGTCTGTGTCAAACGATTGTGTGATCAAAGAAGAACTCCTTGATATTGTGCCATTAAAAGACAGAACCCGTGGCATAGATGTGAAAGAAACAGTGATGGCTGCATTTGCTAAAACAAATCTGCCCATACTGAAACTAACTGCAAGTTTGTGAGAGTTTGTGTGTGTGTGAGACAGTGCACACAATGTTCATTGTTGAAAATGACTGGCCTGTGGTCTTAGTACTGTAGGAGTCAATTTCTGTCATTATCATGTTGGTGTGTGACATTTACAATAAATCTGGCTGAGCAGAGGTGTGTGTGTGTGTGTGTGTGTGTGTGTGTGTGAGGAAGGGATGGGTGATGTTCATGTGTGCCCATGTGTATGATGTGGCTCTTTGCGGTAACACAGTTGGTCTCTGACTGGTTGGGTTAGGGTTAGGGTTAGCACCCCTGCTATACTGCTTGCTAGACTTGAGAGTGTTGTTGGAATAAAGAGAACAAGTTGATCAGTCACACCATGAAGTTATGGGAAAGAGTAGTGGAAGCCAGGCTGAGAGAAGAGGTGACCATCTGTGAGCAACAGAACAGTTTCATGTCGAGGAAGAGCACCACAGACGCATTATTTGCTTTGAGAATGTTGATGGAGAAGTATAGAGAAGGACAGAAGGAGTTGCATTGTGTGTTTGTGGATTTAGAGAAAGCGTACGGCAGAGTGGAGAGAGGAGTTGTGGTATTGTATGAGGAAGTCTGGTGTGCCAGAGAAGTATGTGAGATCTCCGTGGATCTTCCCACTTCGTCCAGGCCTGCCTCTGAATAGTATTTTGAATGTTCTCTTCGACTGGAGGCCACTCTGTGCAGCTTGGGACGGTTTCTCATCAACGCCTCGGGTGCTTCCATGAAATTCCGGAGTAAGAATGGGCGCTTTGAGGATGGATTGGACTGTAGTTAATGTCAACAGTCTGCTACACTGACTCAGGAATACAGTTCGCTTCTGATCATCATCACTGTACCCCACAACATTGTATATCTGCTACAAATGGACATTCGGTGTAACCCAGATGAGGATGGGTTCCCTCTTGAGTCTGGTTCATCTCAAGGTTTCTTCCTTATGCCATCTCGGGGAGTTTTTCCTTGCCACAGTCGCCACCGGCTCGCTCATCAGGGACAAACTTACTCATAAAGAACATCTTCACTTTTAATCACCACATTATCTGTGTAAAGCTGCTTTGAGACAATGTTCATTGTTAAAAGCGCTATACAAATAAACATGAATTGAATTAAATTGAATTGAATTGAATTGAATTGAATTTAATTTAATTTACCAACAGGGGATTTTCTTTTTTATGCTGTTTGAACCCAAATGCATTATCCACACAAGGCCCAGTTAGCCAAGGAATTGTTAGACTAATGCAGAGAAGAAATGCCCAGGTATGAACCAAGTGGCCAAGGGTCTCTATCAACTGAAGATGAAATAAAATTACAGATGGGTGCAAAATATTATTGCATAACTACATCTGTCCATTTAAGTTTATATATATATATATATATATATATATATATATATATATATATATATATATATATATATATATGTCATGCCCATAAGCTCATGAGCAGATCCTTTTTTTCTCCACACAATTTTAGTTTCTATCACAAGGGTAGTGATTAATTATGGTTCCAGAACATTTTTGGCCTTCTGCTTCTTAGTGCTGATAAGTGGTTTGACTGTTGTGTGTTGGCCTTTTTATTTCTGCTCTTTAAGTCTTCCAATAGTTTCAGGGAGGACTGTAACAAATGAATTACTTGGACAACAAAACTACTAGGTCAAATCCATATAGCATCATTATTTATTAACAATTGCAGTTGGATGTTAAATTGGCCTTGCTGTATTGGTTTGCTGAAACCAGGTAAACAGAATAATACAAGGGTCTGAGTTGTGCTTGGGTTATAAAAGCTTTCCACGGATAATAGTACACTGTCAGGTTCTCAGTGGAGGTTCTACATTGGATGGGTGTGGAGCTTAACCAGAAAGTAACTGAATCCCTTTGGAGACAACCAGTCACTGTCCCAGAGTGCAAAGGTTGCCTAGTTGCAAGAATAACCTCCTGAACTGTTCATCTCTCTCTGATCACACCAATCTCTTAAAATTCTGCATAGAAACTCCCCTTGGAGTGGCTGTGCACAGATTCTCTCTTAATAGCCTAAGCACAGCAAGCAGTTTGTTCAGAAGGAGCCATGATTAAGACTTGTTGTTATTTGGGAATACGCAGATGGTTTTTGGCTTATTGAATTGCCATCAGACCCAAAGCAACTCTGTTGATGTGGTTAAATTTGACATTACTTCATGCACGTGTTTATTGTCCATGCAGCCATGCATTTATGTATGTGTATGTATAAGAAGTAGCTAAGTGGCTAAGGCATTGGACTCTGGACTCTGGTGGACCAAGCAACAGCAAACTTCCACTGCTGGGCCCTTAAACAAGGTCCTTAACATTCAACTGCTCAGTTGTAACTCACTCTGGATAAGGGTGTCAGCCAAATGCTATAAATGTGAATGTACGTAAATGAACATGGATCAATTTTACCTCCAGAGAAGTAGCATTTGATATCATCAGTAAACAGTAAAACTGCCTTCTGCCAGACACACTTGTCTGATGTAGTGTGTAAAGGTAATAGAGGAGTTCAGAGACATATAATTGGTAATTAGAGCAAAGGTTTACCTCTGTAACACTGCTTGCACTTTGAAGCAGCCATTTAAAGTCCATTTTCCCAAATACGCAGCCGGACCAGAAATGCAAGTGATAAAGAGAGAAAGAAAACGTTCAGTCATTTCTTACAGCTCTGAATAGAGTCAGTAGATGTTTATTTTTAATTCAATTTATTTTTTTTAACAATGAACTCTGTCTCAATGCAGCTTTACAGAGATAAAGGGGTAATAAAGTTGTATAAAAGAATGTTTAATTTTATTGCCTACAAATCTGTTCCTTATAAGTCCATCTTTGGTGAGCAAGCCAGTGGCGATTGTGGTGAAAGAGAAACTCCCTGATAGCATGAGGAAGAAACCTCGAGCGGAACCAGACTTAAAAGGGAACTTTATGGATCTTTAGGCTCTTGATGTTGACCCAAGAACTGTGTGTGAATTTATCCTGGAGAAACAGTGGGCTGCTCACAGAGCCCTCTGTCTATTTGACTTGGTGATATTGGATCCATTACAGTTAGCAGAGTTCCATAAACATCTGCTCATGGCCAAACCCCATTATAGGCCTACCTGAACATACAGTATCACAAACTCTTCACTGCTGCTACACTAGACAATAAAACAGATTTTAACGGTAAGTAATAGAGGTTAGTGTATCAGGTTGGAAAGGGGAACATGGAAGGTGAGACCAGGGCCACAGCAAACAGCTGAAATCTCAGTCACCTTATATGACCTTTTGGCATTCTTTTAGACCTACCCTTGTACATTCAACATAAAATGGTATTTGTCTGACTTATGCCATCAGTGGAATGTGGTTCTATTACTTGGGGGAAAAACCTCTTCGTAAAAGTCAGACAATTGCAGCAATTAAAATCTGCCAAACATCTTATGCAATTATCATCATGACCTGGAATTCTAGCTTAAGATTATAAAACTATGGGAGTGGAATATTCCATACGTTGTGTTAAATTCAGTAGCAATGTAGCACTGTCACATACACTGACCACCTAGAACATTATGACCACCTGCATAATATTGTGTTGGTCCCCTTTTTGCTGCTAAAACAGTCATGACCCATCGATCATTAACAGCATGAACTTCTCCAGAAGTTTGAGCTACAGGAGCTCGTCTGTTGGATCGGACCACACGGACCAGCCTTCGCTCCCCACGTGTATAAATGAGCCTCGGCCGCCCACGACCCTGTCACCACTGTTGATAGATAATGACCACTGCAGACCAGGAACATCCCACAAGAGCTGCAGTTTTGGAGATGCTCTGACCCAGTCATCTAGATGTCACAATTTGGCCCAAACTCACTCATATCCTTACGTTCGCCCATTTTTCCTGCTTCTAACATCAACTTTGATAAGAAATAACTTTTAGAACAAAATGTTTACTTGCTGTCTAATAAATATTTCCACCCACTAACATCTTCCATGATGAAGAGATAATCAGTGTTCATATTGTTATAAGCCGCTCATAATGTAATAATGCTTTATAATTCGCAAGTTAATATCAACAGTCTGCTACACTGACTCAGGACTACAGTTTGCTCTGATCTCCATCACTGCACCTCAACATCGTTTATCTGTAATAAATGGACATTCGGTGGAACCCAGATGAGGATGAGGTTCCCTCTTAAGTCTGGTTCCTCTCAAGGTTTCTTCCTTCTGCATCTCAGGGAGTTTTTCCTTCCCCACAGTCTCCACCGACTTGTTCATCAGGGACAAACTTACACTTATAAAGAACATCTTCATTTTTATCTCCATATTATCTGTGTAAAGCTGCTCTGAGACGATGTTCATTATTAAAAGCGCAACACAAATAAACATGAATTGAATTAAAATGAATTAATGTAATAATGTTTTGCTTTGTCTGTGTATTTAGAAAAGCAAAATACATTTTATTGTAGTAAAAATCTTTAAAATAATGTAAAAATAATGGATTTAAAGGTTTCAGCCAAATGAGTTAAATTTAAATGAGACAATTATCTGAGGAGGTCATCTCACCAGATTCTCATGGCCATCACATCATTCTGCTTTTCCTTGGTTGTAAAACCATCACTAAAATGTTGGGTGGTCAAAAGGGAAAACATGACAACACCTGGTTTGGGCCCATCTCCATAAAGAGCTGGACAAAGAAGATGGTAGCTCAGTGGTTAAGGCATTGGACTCTGGATCAGAAGGTCACAAGTTCAAATCCCAGCAACACCAAGCTGCCACTGCTGGCCCCTTGAGCATGGCCCTTAACACTCAGCTGCTCAGTTGAAAGTCGCACTGAATAAGGGAGTCTACAAATGCCATAAATCACCTTCCATGAGCTGCTGAAGGTCTTTAATGATGGTATTGGTATTAGCAAACTCCCCCTGCTCTGACTCTGATATTGCATTATAAAACTTATCCCAAGTGCCAATTCACATTCTCAAATTTCCCCTTTCATTCACTCAGACATCCACATCGCAAGTGCCAGTTAGAATATAATTTCTGGTAAAAATCTGCGTGACTACACCAATTATATTGTACTAAATGAAGAAACAGTTCCAGCAACTTTACCTGCTGGTTTTTTTCTTCACCTGGAATGTGAATTGTTGAGTATGAGTAAGTAATTATGTCAGCTGTACAAATGTACTAAAGTATCTAAGGAAATTCCAGTGATGTAACAGGTTTGACAAAAAACATCATTAGTCACGGCAATGCTGAGGAGATATAAAAGAGTGCTGAGGGAGAACATAGACACCTGCTGACTGACTGCGACAGAGACAGAAGGCTGACTGCAAATATGCTGCGATTTCAGTGTGTGCTTCTGGCCATGGTCCTGTATGTTAAAGGTAAAGCAAAGATCAGTATTGGCAGATAATTTTATTATTGTTATTATTATTACCATTTCTATGAAGGTAAATTGAACATAAAACTGTTACATAGAAAATCAGAGTGCAGGAGATATTATAAGTAGAGTTAATAAGAAGAGTTTATAAGAAAATCCAACAACTTTATTCTGGCCAGAGAGAAGAAATATAAGCCAGGTCGTTCATTTGTTTGTTTGTAGGTAAGCAAGTAACGTAAGTAAGTAAAGTTAAGTAAAGTAAGTAAATAACCCCCCAGGTGATATACGCTAATTATGTGGGTGTAAAGTACTGAAGTCTGTGTTTACGTCTGACATATAAACATGCATGTCTGCTCTTAGATCATAAATGTGTGCAAAATTGCAGAATATAGATTCTATAACAAAAAACACGCATTTCTGACATGCATTCTTTCTCTCATTCCAGGTTCTCTTTCACAGCTGGATGGTGAGTATTTCTCTTTATCACTTTTATTCTCCTCTGTTCTGCTGAATGATGCCATTCGGATTGTAACT
>JAAIIK010020506.1:0-39053 GCA_014706435.1 Silurus glanis
TAACCGTGTCAGCGCGTTGTTGATCCTACGTGTTCGATGTGCGTGCGTGCGTGCGTGCGTGCGTTAGCTAGCTTAGTTAGCCGGCTTCTCTCATCCCCTGAAAGACTGAATGTCACGACTTTAATTCAGTTGTCACAGTGTGAACTGAAAAAGATCTACATACCTACCTAGCTATCTATCTGTCTACCCACCTACCTTACTCAACTATCTGTCTGTCTGCCTACCTATCTACCTGCCTATCTGCCTACCTTCCTACGTACCTACCTATTTGTCTACATGCTTACTGTATCTTTATCTGTCTACTTCAGCTTACTTTATCATGCCTACTTTATCTATCTATCTGTCTGTCTAACTAACTAAGCCTGTGCTTTATATCTAATGGCCGGCCGATCTGATGAAAATATCTGTATGATTTTAACAAGATTAGAATTAGGTTATATACAGATTGGAACCAGATTATTTGATGTTTTGTACAGTTTTAAATTTCAAAGGTTAGACCCCCCTACGTTTAATGGTAAATTATGCTGTCACTTTTATGGAAGTTAATCTATAATACAGAAATGTCTTCCAAGCCTTATATGCTATTTTATATTTGTTATATCTGCACCAAACATCCAGTGGGAAACAGATTAATGCACAGCAGATTCCCAAATCCAGTTCAATCATTTATTTATGGGGGAGAATGAGGGCAAAATGTTTGCACAAAACTAATGCTGCTATATGATATGATATTAGTTGGCATGTCTATTCAAAATGTGTTGTCAGGAGCAGCAGAAATGAAGAATAAACAACTATAAATCATTGCACTGTTAACCCTATTAACCCTAAACCTCCAGTTCTCTCTTTGAAGTGTCCCTACGATCAATTCTTCCTCTACAATTTTCCCTGTACATGTAATTCTACTGAGATTAATTGAATTCAGAGCATTCATAAAGATAATTGTCAATATTTAGCCACGTTGGGCAGCATCAGTCAAAACGGGACACATTAGCTCTTTCAAGGCTTTTATATTAAGCCTACAATTCTCCATTGGAGCAAAATAAATGTCTTCAGCCACTAATACTTCCTATAATCCCTTCTGACACTTGCACTTTTCTTCCCTGTTGTGTCACCAGACCTGGAAGAAAGCGTGACTTCTCTCCCTTGCTCTGGAGTCAGTATTTTGAAACCATGGAAGATGTGGAAGTGGACAATGACAACAGCAAAGACATATCCTTTATTTAATTTCAATGGCATTCAGATATGACGTGATATGATGTTTTAAATTATACATTTATATAAGAAATACATGGGCTAAATGTGATGCTGAGATGGGTTGAAATATGTAACTATGAGTTATCTAGATATTGTCCAGTTTTTGACATCACATTTCAGTATATTTCCGTGGTTATCAGAAAAAATTAATAATAATAGTTATTATAAGTAGCTAATTTGATGTTAAAATCAAATGTTCCCTCCTCATTAAACCATGATAGCTCGAATTAATTGCCCCAAGGGGATAAATAAAGCTCTAAACTAAATATAAAATATTTAATATATTTTAAAAAAATTAAATTAAAACGAATGTTTTTTAAATATTATTTGATAACAATCAATATAATACCAATTTTTTTCTGCTCTAAATATACCTTACATTAATACTTTCTAAGTTTTCTAATACTCTAATCAACATTGGCATGGACAAATATGGATGCTTAATGCAAATGTATTATTATTATTATTATTATTATTATTATTATTATAAATTACGTAAGTCATCAGAACACCAAACGGAAATTTTGTTTTGTATGTTTCCACACGGACGGTTTTAATTGCCGGATATGTGCATCGTGACTTTTGGTGCTTCATTTGAGACTTGGCACATCACTAAAACAAATGTTTATTTATTAAAAATTATTTTTTAGTCTAGTTAATTTATTTTGTTTATATTTGAGTAAAGAAGGGACATCATGAATAAATGTGTGTGGAGTTGAAGGTTTATATTTGACCTCTTTTTATATTTATTTATTTATATTTTTTTATCAGAAGTGGTCACAGAAATAAGCGCTGCATTAATCACACGTTAATATAATTAGTTCCATTAAAATGAATTTGCTTTATTTATGCATTAATTTTGACAGCCATAGTTTTCACACATATTCTTGTATGTAATTTCAGCAGTAAAAATGTTAATTTGTCTAAAAAGGAAAGAAAAATTTGTTCATTTTAAGTGACCTGTCTTATTTTCTCTTGTATTTTTTAGTATTGCTTTTAAATAAAGAAAAAGTACTTCTTATCCAATTAATCAATGGAATAATCTGTAGAATACTCGATTACTAAAATAATCGATAGATGCAGCCCTACATCTATAGTCTGTAAGGCAACTATGAACGGGGAAAAAAATAATAATAAGCCCTGATACACAGTCTGTTCGTGACTTTTCCACCTTTGTTTATTCATATTCAGGCTCTATTTGTGCATTAACTTAGATTCACTGAAAATTTTTTAGAAAGGTTGCATTGGTAGTTTCCAGACCTACTGTGTGTCATTGTTGGATTAAACTTTATTGTCTGCTTTGAACTGTTTGCCCTTCCCTGACTCCTGTGCACACATTCAGAGTCTACAGCAGTGGTTCTCAGGGTCCAGTGCTGCTTCTGCTTCATGGAGGAGGCCACTCTGCTCTCTCCTGGGCTGTCTTCACTGTTAGTGTCCTCATTGTCTCATAGAGACCTTATATACATATGGTGTCCTTAAGATATACTTTATAGTCATCAATACAGTTTGGTGGCATTGAAAATGGACTTAAAGGGTCTCAGTTTGTTGTTTTTCTTGCTTTTTTAGGGTGTTATATGTAGCAGGATTAAGTGCAGGGTTGTAGCTATGGATCTCAGGGCACACGGTAAGCACTGACTAATCCCTTTTTGCTAAAAATTAATTAATTAATAAAAAATACAATTGTACTTACATGCTCTGTTTCATTATAATAACTTGTAGGAGACACAAAAGTGAAAAACCCAGAAGACCTTTCAGCTGAAACAATGGCCAAGTAAGTCTTTAGACTTAAAAAAATAAAAAAAATAAAAAAGTATTATGGGACTTTGTGTATATCTGTGCACCAATATTTGAGTTTTAACATCATACAGGGACATTGGGAAAGTTGTGGAAGCTCTCTATGGTGAAAACCCACCCCCAATAATGATGATCGGCCACAGCATGGGTGGAGCAATAGCGGTCCACACTGCCGCAGCCAATCACGTGCCATCATTGATGGGCCTGTGTGTGATTGATGTAGTGGAAGGTAGAGTTTTTTCCTCTTATTTTTCTTTGTCCTTTTAGAGAATGATTCTGTTTCCTACTAGATATTGGTCAAAGCATTTCAGGAAATTAGAGCACAATGTCTTATGGTTCCCATTATTTTGTTAAGTTTATTTATGTTGCATTATTTAAGCTGTCAGTGCATGTTTGATTTAATATGTGCTCCCTTTATTCATTTTGTTTAGGTACAGCGATGGATGCCTTAAACAGTATGCAGAATTTTTTAAGGAGTCGACCAAAAACTTTCAAGTCAGTGGAGAATGCGATTGAATGGAGGTATGCTAAATACTTATTATTATTATTATTTTTTAATTAAAATAAATAGCAGAAAATATAATAGCATCTTTCTGGCTGAAAACTATTATGTATGTAGAGAACATCTGCACTGTATTGTTTTTAAGTTGTATATTACTTCTGTCAATAAGGCAATGTGTATTTTAGTACAGGTCTCATTATCTATGTACAGTTTTAAAGGATAAGAGCTGTCGCTATAGGTTATTTTAGTAATCAAGTATTCTACGGATTATTTCAGCGATTAATCGAGTAATCGGATAAGTACTTTTTCCTTTATTAAAGAGCAATACTAAATATACAATTGGAAATAATGCAGGTCTTTTAAATTAGACAAATGGCTTGTTTCCATTTTTAGAAAAAAATTATATTTTTATTGGTGAAATTGCATACAAGAATATCTGTGAAAACTAAACCCATTTAGTGCATTTAATTGCCATGTTGAATCAAAATGTAAATACAAATATATACATTAAACAAATTATAAATAAAATACATTTCAGATTACTCTTGGGGGGAAGGTAAACGCACTGTATGGTGTTTTCTTTATGTTTTAGTTTAAAATGATCCCAAAAATTGGAAACTTTCTGTCTCTTTCTTTGGCCTGAATCCTATGGAAGCCCGTTTCCACCACTAAAAAAAAAGTTAATTCCAACTTTGTTCTTGCAATTCTAGCAATTCTGACTTCATTCCTTGTAATTATGACTTTTTTTCTCGCAATTCTGACTTTATTTCTCAAAAACATCCGACATTTCTGGTGCATCCACCGGTATCCATGTTGTCGGCCTGAAGTTTGAAGCTGTTGGTGTATGAATGAGGCTCCTCTGCTTCATCTGTCTTGTTCTGTCTCCTCCAGAGCTGTAGACAGAGTTCTCTCCAGGGTTTGGAGGCTAGGTTTAATACCATGCAATTCTATTGATTGTAGCCCATTTCATTTTCAATGGGGTGATGATAGGATGATGTTAGGAATTAGGACACCCCCCCCCCCCCCCCCCCTTTTTTTTTTTTTTTTTTTTTTTTTTTTTTTTTTTTTTTTTTTTTTTTGTCTTTCTATGCTGAAGTAACTGGCACTGGAGACTTTTGAAAATAAATTAAAACTTCATAATATCATGATTTTAAAAATGAAACCTGTGAATTAACTGCTACTATAGAAATGACAATGTGAATTACTATTCGATATATACAGGTGCTCTTTTGTAATTAAAATAATTTTATATGTATGGCATATCTGGAATTCCCCAATAATTGTGTATGTTAATGCCAGTGTGAAGAGCGGACAGATCAGGAATATCGAGTCTGCACGTGTGTCTATGGTTGGACAAGTAAAAAAGTAAGTACTTCAAACATTTATGTTTCATTCTGCTTAAAGAGCTACTAAAAAATAATAAGTGCAGTATAAAGTTATTTTTTGTTTTAAGATGTGATGAGCCTGTGAGCAGCCCTGGCATTTCTAAAAGCATCAGTGAAGGGATCATTGAGGAAGAGGAGGAAGAAGAGGAAGATGGCGAGTCCAACTATAAAAGGAAGAAAGATGATGATCAAGAGGTAACATAAACATTTTACTATAGAAATGGCCTGATATCGTAGTATTTTGTTCCAGATTTTCTTTTTTTTTTTTTTTCTTTTTTTTTTTTTGTTTATTAGCGGGACCGCGGATGTAGGACATTTTGGGGGAAAAGAGAGGGAGGTGCGATTGAGATGGTTTGGACATGTGCAGAGGAGGGACATGGGGTGTATTGGTAGGAGAATGCTGAGGAAGGAGCCACCAGTAAGGAGGAAAAGAGGAAGTCCAAAGAGGAGAGGTTTATGGATGTGGTGAGGGAAGACATGCAGGTAGTTGGTTTGAAAGAAGCAGATGTAGAGGTAAGGGGGTATGGAGACGGATGATCCGCTGTGGAGACCACTAATGGGTGCAGCCGAAAGAAGAAGAAGAAGAAGAAGACGACTTTGTCAATAAATTCACAGTTTGATGATTTATTACTATCACAGTTACATAACAAGTCTGGAATCAGTGCAATATGCCAGATGTTAGTGTTGAAAAAAGCTATTGTCTATAAATAATATGTACATATGATGTGTGTTTGTGGTGCAGAAGTTTTCAGTTGATCAGGTCTCTAAAACTTTTGCACATTCCCTTGGTACATTTTTTTTTTGGATGCTTGCAATTACAGATATGCGTTGCATAGCAGTTATACATTTTTTCCACAAAAAATAGGGCTGTGCCAGTGTCTAACTTAACAGTGTGGTGCTCTTTCATATAAGACAAACTTCAAAACAGAGGAATTCCAGAAAAAACCTCTGGAATAAGAACTTGGGACACCTTAGATGGGCTTTGGTCTGAATGGCAGTATGAGATGGTTGCCACGGCAACAGCTTGAGTGATTTAATCTAGTGAAATAAACACCACAGCCATGAAACATGTCCTGTTTTTTTATAGGCACTTGAAACAGAATATGTTAGCACCCGAAGGGTTTGACTTTGGTTGGCACTAGAAATGCAGCTCTTATGTACAGCATGACTTTTGTAACTGTTGGAAGCCTCAGCAATTCTTGAAATAAGTTCCAGGTTTCCAACACCAGCATGAAAGTAGAAAGGGTGCAGTGTGTTATCATGTTAATCACTATGGATTTGATCCTTAGGTGAAGAAAGAGAGTCTGTACACCTGGCGCATTGAGCTGTCTAAGACTGAAAGGTATTGGGATGGCTGGTTCAGAGGCCTGTCTTCTCTCTTCCTCACATGCCCTGTGCCAAAGCTACTGTTGCTGGCTGGTGAGTAGACCATCTACTCCATCTACTACCATCTCACACTAGACTTAGGAATGTATTAATATGAAATAAGAAAAACTAGCTAAAAATGTTTTTACTATATAGTTGATAGATTTAATTTGGGTGTAAAATATAATTGACTATTGTTTCTTTGCAGGCATTGACCGACTGGATAAAGACCTTACCATCGGACAGATGCAGGGTATGTCTTCAGAAAAGAAAAAAAGAAAAAACAGTATAGCTGTGGTATAAAATGTTTCTGCTTGATTTATATGTTTCTGTTAGAGTGCCTCATATAATATGATATTTAATCTTTTGCAGGAAAGTTCCAGATGCAGGTTCTTCCACAGTGTGGCCATGCTGTACATGAGGATGCACCTGATAAAGTATGGTTGTTGCACGTATAAAAAGGCTTCTTTTCTTGGACTATGTCATTCTCCTGTTTCTAAGCTGTCAGAAGAGTATTGAAATTCCTCATTATTCTTTTCTACAATGATCACAAATTACTTAACATTCATAAATTCCTAAAACATTGAGCCTCATTTATCAAACTGGATGCAAGCAAATGTTTTCATAGCTCATTTGCAGATGCGTTTATTTTTATTTTTTTCATATTAAGACACTAGGAAAGTAATAAGATGCTATGTAAGAATAAAGTGTTAGGGTGTTGGTTGAGGTGCTTCAGTGGCTAAAATGCATTTTTTGAAAAATCTAGTGCACATGACACAATCAAGAGCTACACGTTGACATTTTAGTCGTCATTTTTAGCTTTGTATTGTGAGTGTCGTAAAAAGGCTACTTATCCATGCTATGAATGCACATGGTAATTTTAAAGTGCCTTTTATTAATATGAAGAAAATCAGCATACCTGAAACTTTTTGAATCTGTCCTGATTTATTTATTTTTACTCAGGCATGCGTAAACCTCAGCACACACCTTTACTAAATGATTAATGTGTAATTATAACGACATTTATTTATATTTGATTATCTGCTCTCAGTGGCTTATTTCCTTTTTTAACAGGTAGCTGATGCTTTAGCCACCTTCATGGTGCGGCATAAGTTCACCGAATTCAAGGAGGACTACCCCTGGTAAGGGATGGCTGCTTTAGCAAAGTAAATATGTTGTGATTTGGGTATGTTTGTGATCTTAAAGTTTTTTGAAGTTAGATTGTTTTTCCCCTTTCTCTATCTTTGTTCTGTAGACGACGTACAGTCTCCTGCTAGCCTTCATCCATCAGCTTGGTGCAATGAAAGTTATGAAACCCACACTTCTATTTGTCGCTCTTCATCGGAAATTACAGTACAACCACCAACATGCCAACATCCCTGTTGCAAATCCTTCTTAGCACTTCATTCTTAAAAATATTTTGTTAATTTTTATGTAATTAGCTATAATTCCTATTGTTATGGTCATGACTGTAGAAGATGCAGATCTTACACCAAGATTGTAAAATCACTGAAACAGGCAGTGTTTATTTATTTCTTTTCTTTACTTCTATAAGTATTTTCTTCATTTGCATTTCATCCTAGGCCTTACTTGTTTGTTGTTAAAGTTAGAATAATTGCATCATGTGTTCTATATGTTCGTCATAGACAATTTTCAAGATGGAAAATAAAAAAAAAAGGATGTTTGAACAGTGTCTTTTTTTGTGATGTACATTACAGGATTTTTGATCGCATGTATTTTGCTCACATACAAAAACAGATGTAGAATGATATCCATACAAGAATACTTGCTTGAACACAGTATTTATGAAACTACTCATGTAACTTTGCCAAAAACAGGCAGAGTAAATTTATGTGTAATAATGTATAAATTAGTATGAAGAAAATTATGCATTACTGAAACTTGTAAACCTTGAGAGCATTTTTAGTTTGATTTGGCCTAAGAAAACATTTCCACAGAACTTAACCAAGTGATCAATGTAACAATGTATTGTATTGGTTTGTGATTTGTGGTCTATTTTACACTTAACACAAGTCTTGTGTTTGTTTGATATGAATTAAGAGTTGTTCCCCATTTGGGAACTCGAGCTGCGTCGCAACGCTTTGGGAACGCCTCGCGTTGTCCATGCTCTGAACCACGTGTGAAAACTGGCCAATATGCATGTCGTGACGTCGCGATGACCAGGAGCTACAAAATGACATTAGCTTCTGCTTGTTCAGGTAAGCGCTTTGTGTGTGTTAATCCATGCCCCCGTTTCATTACGGGGAAGGATACGTATGATCGTTTGTTTGGGAGTGGAGCATGCTCAATTGGCTCTCGAGAGAGTCGATTGTTTGCTTTGTAGCCGCATGGCTATGCGCATGCTTCACTCCCGGAGAGCGCTCTTTGAGGAGAGCGCTCTCCCTCGTGGCTCCGGTCCCGCTCTTTCCCAAGCGCCTGCTCTCTCGGGGAAGCATGCCCGGCGGCTGCTTCCTCTCCCGGTGCGAGCAGCACGGTGTTACATATCTCTCCCTCCGAGGAGGTTGAGATGAGGATGAGACTCCTCACAGTGTGTGCTATATGAGGAGCACCTTGAGGTCGTGACCTGGGCCGTGTCCAAGCTCGAGCTAGCTAGTCCGGTCCTGACTGCTTACATCTCGGAGGGTGTGTACACCTCATGCTATGGTGCCCGTCCCTCCCCAGCACCATGCGGAGGCCAGGCCATTGGCTCTGCCACAAGATGTGCTTCAGAGCACGGCCCCCCTCCAGCGGGTGTCTCCCTCCACCTCTGCCCAAAAGATCGCTGCGTATGGGGGAGGCCTGCTGCCTCTCAGGAGGCGCGACAGCTGCAGGGTGCTGCTCAAGCCGTTCAGGTACAGGAGGCCGGTCTGTTAGCCCTGCCACAGGATGTGCTTCACCCTCCTGCGGATTACTCCCTCTATTTTCTCCTGAAAGTTCGCTGTGGATGGGGGAGGCTTCAACGGCTGCAGGGCATTGCTCCAGCTGCTCTGAGTGGGTCGGAGGCCAGCCCCGAGGGGCTGGTTCCCTTGAGGGATTTTCTGACGGCCTGCTAAAGGCTGCCGGACATGTCTCAGTGGGTCCTGCGTACTATAGAGAGGGGCTACTCAATTCAATTCGGGTCCTCTCCGCCCCGGTTTAACAGGGTGTGTCCCACTGTTGTGGGACCCAAGCAGGCTCTGGTCCTGGAACAGGAGGTGCGCGGGAAAGGGGCCATCTAAGTGGTTCCCCCCTCGGTCAGAGAGTCAGGCTACTACAGCCCGTTCTTCGTTGTTCCGAAGAAGGATTGCGGTTTGCGTCCGACCCTGGATCTGCGCTCCTTGAACCGCTCACTCATGAGACTCAGGTTCAGGATGCTCACTCTCAAAGAGGTCGTGTCTCAGATCAAGTCTGAGGACTGGTTTGTCATGATAGATTTGAGGGACGCTTACTTCCACATAGCTGTCCTTCCTGCACACAGGAGGTTTCTGAGGTTTGCTTTCAGGGGCAAAGCTTACCAATACCAGGTCCCCCCTTTTGGCCTGGCACTCTCACCACGCACCTTCACGAAATGCATGAATGCGGTTCATGAGTGGTAGCTCCGGGACAAAGGGTTCTCCCAGGAGGGCAATCCACACTGTACCATCAAGGTCTCGCGGCGAGCCCTTTGAGCCTTGGATGTGTGGAGAGAACCATCTTGGATATTCCTTGTCGTTGCGTAATGCTAACGACAGACGCTTCCCTCAAAGGGTTCATGAGTGACCGCTCCGCCCAGAGTCTGTGGAGTGAGCCGCACCTCTCGTGGCACATAAACTGCCTGGAGATGATGGCAGTGTTTCTGGGTCTGAAACACTTCCTCCTAGACGTTAGGGGCCGCCATGTGTTGGTCCACACAGAAAATACTGTGGTGGTCTCTTATATTAACCACCCAGGGGGGTCTTCGTTCACGCCCCTTATACAAGCTGGCGCGACGGATCTTCCTGTGGTCCCTTGGGAAACTCCTCTCACTGAGAGCTGTTTATATCCTGGGACGGTTGAATTGGAGAGCAGACTCCACTCGGAGTGTGGGGGCCTCTATGGCCTGGTCCGCTGGAGTAACACTCCAGGTCATCTGCGACGCTGCGGGCTGGTCCACCTCGCTGACCTTCATCGGGTTTTATGACCTTGACCTCAGAGCCACTGCTGGTTGTGAGGCCCGCACACACTAGGCAGGGTCTGGACAGTGTCGCGTGATTGGACACTCGTTCCCAAAGCGTTGCAACCCTAGTTCTCAGAGGGAACGAGACGCCGCGTCCGTTACATTGTTCTATCATGGTGTGGATGGAAAGAGAAATGGTTTTGAGGTGATTCTGAAGGAAAAGTACAGTAAAAGTGTAGTGGAGGTAAAGAGAGTTTCTAATAGGTTGATGAACTTGAAGCTGGAAGTTGAAGGGGTGAAGATAAATGTTATCAGTGCTTATGCTCCACAAGTGGGTTGTGAGATGGAAGAGAAGGAAAAATGCTGGAGTAAGTTAGATGGAGTGGTAGAAGGTGTACCTAGGAATGAACGATTGGGGCAGACTTTAATCGGCATGTGAAGGGAACAGAGGTGAGGAGGAGGTGATGGGTAGGTATGGCCTTAAGGAGAGGAATGTGGAAGGGCAGATGGTGGTAGATTTTGCTAAAAGGATGGAAATGGTAGTGGTAAATACTTATTTTAAGAAGAAGGAGGATCATAGGGTGACGTATAAGAGCAGAGAAAGGTGCACACAGGTGGACTATGTTCTATGCAGGAGATGCAACCTGAAGGAGATTGGAGACTATAAGGTGATGGCAGGGGACAGTGTAGCTAGACAGCATCGGATGGTGGTCTGTAGGATGGTTTTGGAGATAAAGAAGAAGAGGAGGAGAGTGAGGCCTGAAAGAAGAATAAGTTGGTGGAAACTGAAGGAGGAAGACTGTATTATGAGATTCAGGGAAGAGGTCAGACAGGGGCTTGGTGGTGGTGGAGAGGTGCTGGAAGATTGGGCAACTACTGCAGAAGTGTTAAGGGAGACAGCTAGAAAGGTACTTGGTGTGACCTCTGGAAATAGAAGGGAAGACAAAGAGATGTGGTGGTGGAACGAGGAAGTGCAGGAGAGCATAAGGAGAAAGAGGTTGGAAAAACAGAATTGGGATCAACAGAGTGATGAGAAAAGTAGGCAGGAGTACAAGGAGATGCAGCAGCAGATAAAGAGAGATGTGGCGAAAGCTAAGGAAAAGGCAAATAAGGAGCTGTATGAGAAGTTGGACACTAAGGAAGGAGAAAAGGATTTGTACTGATGGGCCAGGCAGAGGGACATAGCTGGGAAGGATGTGCTGCAAGTTAAAGCAATAAAGGTTGATCCAAGATGGCGGTGCGGCAGTAGCTCGAGGAAGAGCACCACAGATGCATTATTTGCTTTGAGAATGTTGATGGAGAAGTATAGAGAAGGTAAGAAGGAGTTGCATTGTGTGTTTGTGAATTTAGAGAAATCGTATGACAGGGTGCCGAGAGAGGAGTTGTGGTATTGTATGAGGAGGTCAGGTGTGTCAGTAAAGTATGTGAGGGTGGTGCAGGACATGTATGAGGACAGTGAGACAGCAGTAAAGTGTGCAGTGGTGATGGACAGGTTGACGGACAAGGTCAGACAGGAGTCTCCGTGGACCATGATGTTTGCAGATGATATTGTTATTTGTGGTGGGAGGTTGAAAAGAGCCTGGAGAGGTGGAGATATGCGCTGGAGAGAAGGGGAATGAAAGTCAGTTGGAGTAAGACAGAGTACATGTGTGTGAATGAGAGGGAGGGCAGTGGAGTGGTGCGGTTGCAGGGAAAATAGGTGGAGAAGGTGGAGGAGTTCAGGTACCTGGGGTCAACAGTGCAAAGTAATGGAGAGTGTGTTAGAGAAGTGAAGAAAAGAGTGCAGGCAGGGTGGAGTGGGTGAAGAAGAGTGGCAGGAGTGATTTGTGATAGAAGAGTATCTGCAAGAGTGAAAGGGAAAGTTTATAGGACTGTGGTGAGACCTGCCATGTTGTATGGTTTATGATGTATGGTATAGTGGCATTGACTAAAAAACAGGAGGTAAAGCTGGAGGTATCGGATCTGAAGATGTTGAGCTTTTCGTTGGGAGTGACGAGGATGGACAGGATTAGAAACGAGTTTATTAGAGGGACAGCGCATGTGGGACGTTTTGGAGACAAGGTGAGGGAGGCTCGATTGAGATGGTTTGGAGATGTGCAGAGGAGGGACATGGGGTATATCGGTAGGAGAATGCTGAGGATGGAGCCACCAGGAGGGAGGAAAAGAGAAAGGCCAAAGAGGAGGTTTATGGTGAGGGAAGACATGCAGGTGGTTAGGTTGAAAAAGGCAGATGTACAGGACAGGGGGTATGTAGAACGAAGATCCGCTGTGAAAGCTGAAAGAAGATGTATGATATGTATGAGGAGCTTACTTCTAAAGCAATATTCAAGGCATGGCTTTCTTGAACAACCACTTTTTGATAAAAAAAAAATGTCTCAGTGAGCACAAAGGTTGTTTTAGTCTTATGCACTCAGACACTCAGTAGTAGAATTTATTTAATAATACATTATAAAAGGATTAAATGTTTGGCAATGTTAAACAACACTCCTACAGTGTTTTCTCTACTCAGTTATCCATAGCAGTAAATATGACATTCAATTAGTAAGATTATACACCTGAATAAATAGTTTTTAATTCAGTGCACATAGTAGATGAATAAAAGCCTTTCAGCATGATCTATCAGTCCATATTTGAGTAGTCTTATGCAGTGAGGCAAGATCAGCACAAATAATTTAGATAATGTAAATGCTGAATGAGGTGCAGCAGTACAGTTCTGTGGACTTGAGTAGCAGAGTCTTTATTGAAGAAAATAGACCTGGCTGTGATTACAATGCAGATATAAGTGAAAAAAAAAATGATCAGATTCAGATACAAAGAAAAATATGTTAAAGCATTATCTACCTGCCATTTCATTATATAAGCCTTTTTCTAATGCACATTATTTATTTATGAGGTTAAAAAAGTGGAATCCATCACTAGTCTTGAAAGCAATTCAAATATTAAGTTTTTATAACCCACAAACCAAATGACTCCAAGAGCACTACAGGTTCCTTTCTGAGGCTATTCCAGCATGTCTTAGAAGAAAGCGTAAGAACATATAATGCTCTAGTGACATCACAGACAGGTTTAATAGTGTGCTAATAAACATCTGAAACAAACACTGTGATAATAGAAGGAGTCTTGACTTATATTACAATTATAAATGCAAATAAGGTGATTGCACTCAACAATCTTTTCCCCAAAGAGGCCCAAAAGGTTCATATTCTCAACCGCAGATGCAATGCACTGGCAAGGATTATTAGTAAATGCACCGATTAACACTGCCATAATGCAATCATAACCCATTTGATGCCAAATGAGCAGATTGGTGTATTAGGCATTAATTTATTCCTTCATTCTGCAGGATAACCCAGTCCTTTTTTTTCTAAATTAGCACAATTTTGACAAGTACTTGTGAAGAAAAGGTAAATGAAAGACTCCCAGATGGAGAATATATTTCTAGCATTTGTTTTTAAATTTGTTGAACTGAACATATGTTATGGATTTAATTTAATTTATATATTTTTTTTATTTAATTACGTGATCATCAAATGTAAAAAAGATTAATCATTATTTCAGTAATAATTTGTATTAGGGTCTAAGTCCTGCCAAATGCCAAAGCTGAACCACAGCCTTTAAATTACTGGGTAATTATGTGTAGCACTCCTACATTTTATTATTATTATTTTTTTTTTTTTACAAAATGACTCCTTGGCCTATAAATAACAGTAAATATAACAATTAAATTGCATGTTCGAACATCTGAACAAAAAGCCTTAATTCAGTGTATATTTACTGCATTCTTGCGTTTGCCTGTGGCACAGCGAAAGTAGTAGATGAATAAAGGCCGTACAGCATCGTCTCTCAGTCCATAGATGAGTGGAGATAGACAGCGTGGCAAGATCAGAACAAATAAATAGTTTAGATAACGCAGGTCCCTGAAAAGGCTGCTGCTGCCGGCCACTGCTGCTGCTCGCTCCATTAGACTGTATAGAAAGGAGGTAAGGCACAGTCCCAGCTGAACTAGATGTAGCAGCACGGTCTTGTGAGCTTTTGCAGCAGAGTCTTTATTGGAGGAAATGGACCTGGCTGTAATAAAAATGCTGATATAAGTAAAAAGGATGATCATAGACACTGACACAAAGTAAAATATGTTAAAACCTCGATTAACATCCACCTGCCATTGCTTTATGAAAAGCTTTTCTCTTGTGCACAACATTTGTGAGATTAAATAGTTAGAATCCATCGCTACACCATAAAGCAAATCAATTATGAAGTTTATAGACCCAATGAACCAAATGACTCCAATAGCAATATGAGTTCTTTTCTGAGTTACCATTTCAGCATGTCTTAGAGGAAATCTTATAGCCACATAACGCTCTAGTGACATCAGAGCCAGGTTTAAAGGAGCGTTATTGAAAGTCGTACTTGAAACAAAAACCATAAAAGCACAAGCAGCCATAGCTAGCTTGAGATAAGCCAGACCTAAAATATACAACAAAGAGGTAATAAGGAGCTGTATGGAGTCATTAAGAAGCATGTGGTTAAACAGAATATAGCGTGGATTCTCTTTAAAAACAGGCTTGCTCCAAAGAGTATAGACCATGACAGCATTCAAATACGTAAAGAAGAGCGACATTATTATTGCAACGCTGACTTTTGATATCGGCCCCTCCGTCAGTGCAACCTGAAACAATTGCTGATATATCAACGAATCCTCAGCTGTACTATAATTAGTGGATGCCATAATCTTGTACAAACCATGAGCATGCAATGATATTTACAGACCCAAAGCAATAAAACTTATAACAGAACAGGATTAGCCAATACAAATTACCATGACGTTCTCAAGGTACAAACACAATATACATTTTATAACAATTTACAATTTTTGTGCATAAATAAATGTATATCTAGTGCTGGAGAAGTGAGATTAAAGGGATCCATTTAAATGTGAGCCCAGCTCTAAAGAGTAAGACAGTTATAAATGGACCTTTATAAAGTACAACCAAACCCCCAGAGAGAGATGATGACACACCTTCTAACAGAAACTTCAATATTTATGCAGTCATGCTAAATGAAACATTTTTCAGTAAACATAACAGTTCTAACATAAACATTTACAAAATGAATTCGTAACACAGAACACAAGTACAATAAAACAATATTTAAATAGATCAAAGTGTTGTAAACAAAGCATTGCTTATATACAAAATCAATCTTCCATGTTCTGTTAAAAAATATAATTTTATAGAATGCTTTTACCTTTTAATTACTCATTTGTTGAATAGCTCAAAGATCAAATGAAGATTTTTTTCTACTACTTTTATTTTGCCCATTGATTACTTGAGGTATTCACTGATAAAATTTACATCTACATTATTGTTTGGTTATGCATCAAAAACATATATTTTCTTGTAAATGTTATGATTTGTTTGTTCCAGTGGATGAGTATGCTTGGGATCATCTTTACACTTCCCTCATGCAGAATTATATGACTAACAGAGAAATGGCTGGACAGCAAAGTGAAATACAGAAAACGGTACTATGTGGGGGACAAAGTGTTGCAGAGTTCAGTAATTGATGGCTAATTTGAAAGAAAAAAAAGATTTCAAAGAAGAAAGGGTTTTCTATAGAAAAGGAGAGGAAAACTGTATATTTAAATCTTCTTTTAGCCTGGGTGTGGTCCTGCTTTTTTCCACCAGGAGGTACTGTTGGGCCACACACAAAAAGCCAAGTGCTAAGTCACAGGCATTTGAAATTTTGGTGATCTTCATCTTCAGTACATACAGTTTCACACAAAAGTAAGTACACCCCTCACTACATTCAATAATATCCCACAGAGCAGACATCACTGATATAGATATTTTACCTCAGAGTGATATCACAGACTATACCTTATATTGTACACACTACCAGTAGAGCAGATTAGCTGCGTCTCACCACGTTACAGACTTGGTAGGACTATTGTTCCGACCAATAAGGACAGATTCACAAATAATCTGCCTGATTTATCTCAATTTCTCACTAAACCCCTAAATTTTAATGATCTTGATGAAATGGCTAACAACATAGATATTATCCTCACTAGTACAATAGACATTGTTGACCCCATCCGATTAAAAAAGGTTATAGAAAAAACACCTGCACCATGGTATAATAGTCATACGCATGCCCTCAAGAGAGCAGTCTGTAATCTAAAAAGAAAATGAAGAATAACTAAATTGGAGGTTTTTAGAATTGTGTATAAAGACAGTATGCTCAGCTACAGAAAGGTGCTAAACGCTGCTAGATTTGAACACCTGCGCAAACTCATAGAAAATAACAAAAACAATCCCGGGCTTTTTAGTACAGTGGCTACTAGTGGCGGGCGGTCTAAACACTATCCAAAGCACTGACCTACATTTACAACCTAAATTCTAATATTTGTTACATGAAATTGTATTAATTTATTCCCAACAGTTTATTCTTTTAATTTTCGTAGTGTTTCTCTTGGCTGCAATTCTTCCAGTACGTGTATGTGGATGTTAGATTTTTTGTCCAATCAAATGTCAGCCTCTATGTGCTGCCATGTTAATCTGATCTGCCCAGGGCCTTCAAAGTCTATACTGGTGGCCCTTTTACCATAGTCTCTATAATCAATGGGTCTGTTTCTTTGACCAATCAGATTTCAAATTCGCCTCACAGGGCCAACTAGCTGGCCCAGAATAGCATCAGTATTTTCTGTCCTCTGGTTGGTTGGTCAGAGGGAAACTGTTCGACTGCCAAAACACGTGTGTAGCGCTCTGCACACATAAATACATCTGAATAAGACTTTTTTATGCCTACAGAGGAAGAGAAATTGATTTGGTCTCGAGATATACTTAAAAATCCATTTTCAAAAAAAGCTAGACATCGTGAAGAGAGGTCGGCCAACCCCGAAGCTAGCTAGTTTGTCTCAGCCCGGGAAAGAAATTGTTCACCACTTCCAGACCAGTGAATACAAGCGGTACCACTGACTTACAGCCTCTGAAGAGTGGTGCAAATTATGAGTATGCATCTCTGGTGAGTAGGTTGTATTTTGTTTACATTTTTATGTTTTTGTCATGTTATCAGACAAAATATTGATTTTGAACTGTTCCAAATTATGTAGGTGGCACAGTTGCGATGGTAGTGTAGAGGTTTGGAGTTGTCTTAACTGGGTTTCTTGCTTTAGTAAAATGGTATTCACTCTCCATACACGAAATGCCTCTTTCTCTGTAATTCCACGCGTTGTTCTATTGCGTTTTGTATTGTATTGATGGTTTCTATAATTGTGACATGATAGTGGTGGTATTAAGAGGTCGATTAAGTTTCGTAAGTCCCCAATGAAGGATCAATTACCACATGCACGGCCCGCCACATTCCATCAAAGTTTAATAGTGAGGACTTTATGAATTTCTTCACTGAAAACATTTATAGTATTAGAAACACAATTGAGGAGGTCCAACCTCTGACAGCATCTCATGATTCAGTCTCACCTAAAACTAATTGCTAAACATAATTACAATTAAAATTCTTTACACGTATAGGACAGGAAGAGCTTTACAATGTTATTACCAAAGCCAAATCAACAACATGCCTGTTAGATCCCATTCTAACTAAACTGCTGAAAGAAGTGTTACATACAGCTGGTGAGCCTTTTCTAAATATTATTTACTCCTCGCTATCTTTAGGTCATGTCCCTAAACCCCTCAAGTTGGCAGTTATTAAGCCCCTAATTAAGAAACCTAATTTGGATCCAAATGAACTATCAAATTACAGACCCATTTTAAACCTTCCATTTATGTCTAAGCTGGTTTAAATCCTACCTGCCTGATCATTACCATTTTGTAGATTTAAATGGAGAACTACACAGGTTAATGCAAGTAAATTATGGGGTGCCACAAGGTTCAGTTAAAGGACCCCTGCTTTTCACAATATACATGCTTCCCTTGGGAAATATTATCAGAAGTCATGGGATTAGCTTTTACTGTTATGCTGATGATACCCAGCTATTTATCTCATCGAAACCAGATGAAACATCTCAATTCGCACAGTTAACTGACTGTGCTAAAGAATTAAAAGATTGGATGACGCATTAATTTCTATTATTAAATTCCGATAAGACAGAGATTTTGCGCATCGGCCCAAAAACCAGTACACAGAAGCTTGCATTTAGAAGGATGTACTGTAACTACTAGTTCAACAGTTAAAGACCTGGGAGTTATTTTAGACAGCAACTTGTCTTTTGAAAATCATATCACCCATATTACAAAAACAGGGTTCTTCCACCTTAGAAATATTGCTAAGCTAAGAAACATGTCTATATCTGATGCAGAGAAACATCCAGACTATTGTAATGCATTACTAGGTTGTTGTCCTGCATCATTAATTACCAAGCTAGGGTTCTCACAAGGTTGAGGAAAATGACCATATATCCCCAATCTTATCATCCCTACACTAGCTACCTGTTAAGTTTCAAATTGACTACAAGCTATTGCTACTTACCTACAAAGCCCTAAATGATTTAGCTCACATGTATCTATCCAGTCTTCTAACACACTACAATCCATCATGCTCCTTAAGATCCCCAAACTCTGGACTTCTAGTAGTTCCTAGAATAGCAAAGTCCACCAAAGGTGGTAGAGCATTCTCACAATTAGCTTCTAAACTTTGAAATAGCCTTCCTGACAGTGTTTGGGGCTCAGACACTGATACTCTCCCAGTTTAAGTTAAAAGCAAAATTAAAGACGTATCTTTTTAGTAAGGCCTACACATAACACATAACACATAACACATATCACATATCATAATCTTGTGCTCCAGTACATCTGATCACATGCACATTTTACACTTTTGCTTGTTAATTATGAACAGCAGCTACGCTAATTTCTTTCCACTGCTTCTCTTTCTTAAACCCATACCGAGGCATCCTGAGGTTGTGCCAGCTCCAGTCACGCCCCACCTCATGAAGATTTTGGACCTTTATTTATTTATTTATTTATTTATTCATTTATTTATTTATTTTTGACAAATAATAATAATGAAGATTTACTTTTTATTAATGAACATTACAACAAATACATTTTACAACAAAAAAAAAACCAATAAATATGCAAAATTTCAGACACCCTTTCAGTAAAGTTTAGTAGCATTTTTTACTTTAATAGATTTGTTAGGATTCATATGGTAGGTCAGGATTTATCATCAGGCTTAACATTTTGAAGATATGATATATTATGTGATTCCTCAAATATCAAGTCCACACTCAATTACCATAGGCTTTTCTGAGCAGATGCCTCCAAGTCATCCTTACCCCTTATAGAGTTAATCTATAAAAAGACATCAAAGAAGCTTTCCCTTTCTGAAATGTTGTTAAAAATGACAGTTAAGGGGAAGTGTGGAGGTCAAAGTAATATTTGGAAGACAAGAAAATTCTCATATACCTCGGCATAAACATAAAGGAAAACTCCTTAATAAGACTATGGACCTACATAGAAGAGTTAGCTGACACAGAAGTGGTGGTTAACAATTTTACTGTGCAGAATTGAGTGCAATTTTAAAAATTACAAGCTCAGATTTTTGGTCAAAGTCATAGCAGTCACCTGAAGTGGGTAAAAAAAAAAATCATACAACATGAACAAAAAGACAACTAACTTTAGGCCTTTGCCTTTTTGCATCAATTCAGAAAAGATTACATACAGAGTGTAATTTGGTCAGGTTATATTCTGCCCACCACTACATAATCTCAGTATTTACATAAATATAAAATGATTAAAGACAAATACCAAAAACCAAATTTTTATTTGACCATCTCCTAAAGAAAACAAAATCTTCTAAGACAGATCTAATGAGCAAAGGCACAGGCAAGAGTACTACCGTTAACAATTTTCCATCACTTTGACTCACATCCGTTGCCAAATAAATACCTGTGAATAAATATGTAAAAAATCAAGTAATTATCAATTAAGTGTACTAAATCATTCATTCTTGTATGAGTTTTATTTTAAATAAACACAAGCTTGTAGTGGTTTAAGCACACAGTATCTACAAAAGTTTCTTTAATCTGGCCATTTCAGCATTCTGTACTAAACATTAAAAGCTGCTATTTTTATTCACTCTGTAAGAACTTTCCTGCTAGCCAGAATATTAGGGGTAATAAAGCAAAAAAGAAAAGTTTAATTTACATGATTTAATTAAAGATGTTAAACATTATACACAATTAACTTTAAACCAAGTTGGCAGTAACTGGCACACACTGATCAGTTTTAAAAAGAGTTTAGCAGTATATACAACAGTTCATAGTATATTTTCTCCATGAGCTTAGAATAAGAAAACAACAACCCAAGGTTTAAGTATTAATAAGCATCTGAGAAAGGGCCTTATTTCAGTGAACATTGACTGTAGACTTGTGTTTGCCTGTGGTACAGCGGAAGTAGTAAATGAACAAGGGCCGTATGGCATTGTCTCTCAGCCCATAGATGAGTGGGCTTAAACAACGTGGTAAGATCACCATTAATAAAAAGTTTACATATTGCAGTTCAATGAAGAGGCTGCTGTTGCTGCTGAACATTGCTGCAGCTCGCTCAATAAGGCCGAAGAAAAAAGAGGTAAGGCACAAGCCCAGCTGAATGACGTGTAGCAGCACGGTCTTGTGAGCTTTTGTAGCTGAGTCTTTATTGGAGGAAATGGCAGACCTGGTTGTTATCAAAATGCTGACATAAGTGAAAAGTATTATTATAGACACTGACACAAAGAAAAATATGTTAATGATGCCCTCAAGATCTACTTGCCATTGTTTTATAAAGAGCATCTCTCTTAGGCAAAATGTTTGTGAAGTTAAAAATATAGGATTCATCTGTGAACTGTAAAACAAGTCAATAAGATACTGCACCAAACCTAAAAACCAAATTACTCCAATGGCAATGTAAGTTCTTTTCTGAGTGGCTATTTCAGCATGTCTTAGAGGAAAACTTATGGCCACATAACGCTCTAGTGACATCAGAGCCAGGTTCAAAGGTGCATTACGGAAAGTTGCACCTGAAGCAATAACTATGAAAGCACATACAGCCATGACTAACTTGATATAGGCTACACTCAAAATATACAACAAAGCTGTAACAAAGAGCTGAATTGAGTCATTAAGGATCATGTGGTTAAACAGAATGTAGCGTGGAGACTCTTTGAAAACAGGTTTGCTCCAGAGAGTGTAGACCATGATGGCATTCACATAAATGAAGAAAAGAGACATTAATATTGTAAATACAAGTTTGAAAATTGGTCCCCCTGTTAGTGCCACCTGGTATATTTGTTGATATATAAGCGAAACCTCAGCTGTGCTATCATTAATAACTGACATACTATAATACAAAACAGAACCATAAAATATTTACACTTATCACTGACAAGTCTCTACTAATCACAAATCTGGTACAGAACCCCACTTTCTAATGTAAGTCCAGCTCTAAAGAGTAATACTATTATGAGCTGAGGTTTATAAAAGACACCATGCAAACCCAAGAGAGAAATGATGACACATCTGAGGGTTAATCGTAGACCCAAAGTGATGTTGATGTATTCATTTCTGTTTACTATTCAGCAATGGATATTCTAATGTTCATATGATGCAGTACACTTGGGCAAATCTATCTAAATATACCTATTAATATTCAATACACTTCCCTAGTTTAAACTTTTTTGTACATTGTTCTGATAAGTGCATAGCATAATGAAGAGCCTAATGGTCAGCATTCCCTAGTCAGCCTTCCCATTAGAAAGACATCCACCACCCCACACAAATATCGGCTGTTTGTTCCCCAGTCTCTACCAGCACATTTGTGGATGTTCTGCTGCAGCCAAGAGAACACCTATGGCTTAGTGAGGGAACGCAGATGCCACACTGTAGAGGAGGGTACAAGGTATGCATTCGAACCTGTCAGGCCTTTGAATGACGAAAAATAAATCTGAATAATAATTGGAGATTTAATAAAAAAAGCAGTGTTGTGAAATACTTGCCTTTGGCAACATCGGTAAACTTAAATTGTGCTTTTACAAATGGAGATATCAAGATTTGTTTGCTGCTAGGCCTATCTGGTTCCCTTTTTAAAATCTGTACATAAAAATCTCAAAAGATCTGCAATCTCAAAAGGTCCCTATGCTACGGCCCCCACATTTGGAGTTGCCCTCTGAACAATGCTAGAGACATTTTAAAAATTTAATTTGAAATATAAGTTTTACTCATATCTATATTGATTATAAAGTTTGGCTTTCAAACTAAAATATTCCTTATTTCTAAATAGAGGTTGAGGCACTTGCTGGAACTATCGGCTATCAGCAACAATCCATACTCATAGTTTTTCCGGCTTCTGGTCCATTGAAAGAGCAGCCTCTAGAGGCAAATCACTGATGCCACACGCTGTTTGTTTTAACACAGAGAGTGCTATACAGTGGTACCTTGACATACCAGTGCCCTAACATACGAGTTTTTTGAAATACGAGCGGTCAATCTGTCGATATTTTGCTTTGTTATGCGAGCAAAAATTTGAGGTACGAGCTCAATACGCCTCAGTCAGTGTTGCTGATTCGTCTCGATACACACGCACACAAACAAAGGTTTGAATGTGCGCGCGCACTAACACGTGGCTGTGACGAATCTCGAGATGAATCAGCAACACTGGCCTCAGTCAGTGTGCTTGTTTGCCTCGCTGTCGAAGCATCTTTGATAAGTTGTGCTCGCGTTTTGTGCTTTTTGTACATTTACAGTACTTTATCACATTTCTTTTTATAACCATGGGTCCGAAGAAAGTGAGTGGAAAGGTCAGTGCTCAGAAGAAGATGATGTCTATTGAATTAAAGCGTGAAATCATAGGAAAACATGAGCAAGGTGTGCGAGTGATTGACTTGGCGAGGCAGTACGGGCGTAGTACTTCAATGATATGTACTATGCTTAACCAGTTTATTTCTTTACATTCTCTTTTATTATGTTTTTATACAATATTTGTCATTTATAAATACATTTTTCTTATTCAAAAACACGTAACAAAAACAACTGGGGTGGCATTTTGGGGGCTGGAACAGATTAATGGCATTTCAATTAATTTCAATTGGGAAATTTGCTTTGAAATACGAGCAAATTGACATACGAGCAAGGTTACGGAACGAATTAAACTCGTATGTCGAGGTACCACTGTATTATATAAATTTTTATTTATGTATTATATTTTTTATATTTATTAATTATTCATATTCACATTTATATCCTTTAGCACATTTTCATGATTTATTACTGTTGATTAATCGGTTATCATCAAGTACGGTCCAACCTAGCTATTGGAATCAGTAAAATCCACCTAATCCACCATAATAAAATCAATACTGGTAATCACTCTGGCACATGTAATTTTCTGTTGCCCCTATTTAAAAAAAATACAATATCTAGTTGACAAGAATGTTTATCAGCAAAGGGATTGCTCCTAAATCCAGATTTGATTACTCAATTAAATTGCAAACACCTTCGATTTTAAAATGAGCACTTCCGAGTTCCTTTTCAGGAACTCAAGATGTGTCAGAACCCTTTGGGAACATGGCTGCATTGTCCATGCTCTGAATAATGTGTGTAATCAGTTAAAATTAAAGGCAGGCTGTCACCGGTGGGGTGACGTCACGACCAGGAAGTATAAAATGCACATGGAGTGAAGCCTGCTTCAGCTTCTGTTTGTTCACAAAGCGCTCTGTGTGATATTTAATGTTGTTTGTCTGTCTGTTAAAAAAAAAATAAATTAAGGCATCGAAGAAAACCAAACACACTTTTCAGCCGTGCTTTCTTCCTGCCCCCGTTTTATCATGGGGAGGGATACACACAGCCTTTGTGTGGCTTGTTTGGGAGTGGAGCATGCTATATTGGCTCTCCAGAGAGCTGATTGCCACCACTGAGCTTGCATGACAATGCGATCGATCTTCTCCCGGCGTTCTCTCCGAGAACGGTGCCTCCACTCCCCGCGTTTCTGGTCCCCCTCTCGCTGAGATAGAGCGGCGTTAGCGAGGAGCTCCTGGAGGTCATGACACGTGCTATCCAGAAGCTGGACATAGCTTGGTCAGCTGATGAGCATAAAGCCCCTCCGTCCAGTAAGCTCAACGAGCACTTTTTACTCCTGGTGTCACAGCCTCCATGTCGGGGTCTGCCATTTTTCCCTGAAATGCACACAGAGGCCTTTCTTTAGCCCCAAGACCTTGGTGTATTCCAACGTCTTGGGGGTTAGGGATTATGGCTATGGTGTCATGCCATGGGTTGAAAAGACGCTAGCAGGCTATCTCTTCCCAGGTGTGGCATCTTCTCTTAAGCCCCCGATACTACCCACCAAGCCCCTACGTACTACGTCGGCGCTGGTGGGAAAGGCTTACGCCTCAGCAGGTCAGGCGCAGCCCCAACCTCAACCCAGCACTTCCTACAGGCAAGTGCAGAGACAGAGTGTCGCGCGGCTCCCTGGCCCAAAGCCCCATGAGATGTCAGATCTGAAGACTGTTATCTCCAACAAGAGGCTGAAGCTTCAGGAGGCTTCGTCTCTAGAGCCGCATCAGGGCATCGCCCCAGCTCTAGGCAGACCGGAGGTCAGTCTCGAGAGACTGATACCCTTAAGGGAGCACCTGGCAAATGTGTTGATGCGGCCCTGCCTCCCCTGAGACTTCAGGGCATCCGCATCCTCAACTATATCTAAGACTGGTTGATATTAGCTCGATCAGAGCAGTTAGCGGTACGGCATCGAGATGTTGTTCTCACTCACATGAAGGAACTGGGGTTTTGGCTGAATGCCGGGAAGAGTGTGCTTTCTCCATCACAGAGAACCACCTATCTCAGTGTCATATGGGATTCGACAACTATGCGCGTGCAGCTTTCTTCTGCTCGCATTGCTTCCATCCTTACGGTGGTCAGGAAGGTCAGAGAAGGGCAGTCACTCACTGTCAGGCAGTTCCAGAGACTGCTCGGGTTCATGGCAGCAGGGTCCAATGTCATTCCACTTGGCCACTTGTACATGAGACCTCTTCGATGGTGGCTCAGGGCCCATGGGTTCTCACAGAAGGGCAATCCCCTCTGTACCATCAAGGTCATGCGGTGATGCACGTGTCTTAGGTGCTTGGGGAGATGTTTCTATTTCAAGGCCCCGTGTTGGGAGTCCCCAGTTGTCGCATAGTTCTAACGAAGGATGCGTCCCTCACGGGGTCAGGAACAGTCAGGAATAGGAGTAGGTGATCTACAGGCCCTCTCTGTGGCCCTCTCCTTTCTGGAGTTCACTCCAGGCTTGGCCAGTTCCTTCCTGCACCCTAGAGCGGGTCACGTCCCCAAGGTGCCCCCGTTCGTCCAACGACCTCTCAGGCTCTAGGCATTCAATCCTCCTCCATTCCAGGCCCCAGACCAGGAGAAATTGAACTGGCTCTGTCCGAGCACTGGACTGTTATTGAAGTCCTTGGAGGACTGCCACAGCCCTCTGAGGAGAGGCCCTCCTGCTCATAAGCAGACCCTCAGCAGATGGACTTTGGCAGCCTCTAGGGCTTGGTTCTCTGGAGTGTCCCTCCAAGACCTCTACAATGCTGTGGGCTGGTCCACCCCATTCACCTTTGTCAAGTTTTACAACCTTGACCTCTGTGCCACTCCTGGCACCTCTGTCCTTCAACCTAGCTGTGCTCTTTCACACTAGTCAGGGACTGGTCAGTGTGGTGGTATTGGACTCTCGATCCCAAAGCATTCAGATGCAGTTTGAGTTCCTGGGAGGGAATGTCTCTAGGTTATGTATGTAACCCTAGTTCCCTGAGGGAACGAGACGCTGTGTCTCTATGCCACACCTCTGGTGTTCCCTTCGCTTCCTTCTCGGTTACAGAAGCTGAAGCCGGCTTCACTCCATGTGCATTTTATAGTTCCTGGTCGTGATGTCATTCGTGTTAAACTTTCATAATTTATGTACATGAAAATCACAAAAGATCAGGAGTTCCTAAAATACTCAAATCAGTCATTTTTAATGTTTTATGCCATTGCCATAGATGGATTTGAAAGGTCAAACATTTTCTCTATTGTGGTGGATAATTTCATTAACTGAACTAAATTACTGAATAACTAAATTAGTAAACTGAAGATGCCACATAATTGCAATAAAATAAATGAGCAGGTGTCCATGTGTCTCTAATAAACTAGACATTCAAGTCTTAATTACCTGCTATTTGTCAGGGCACGGACCACGAGCCGGAAGCGGCAGTAACTCTATCATGTCTTTAATCAGTGATAGACACACACACACACAGAAGTCAGAGAGTTAAGAGTGTCTTATGGGTTTGGTCCGTAATGCGGGAAAAATCCACGGCATGGGTAGAATACACGTTAGGAAAGTAATCCACGGAAGGAACGTAAACGTAAAATGTCATGTTCTGTTCATATTTCAGGATGTTTACCATTTGGCAGATAGTAGCTATTATTATTATTATAGGGCCTACGCTTCCCCATGAACATTTGTCTTGACCTTGTTGTTGGTGGTGGCTATGCCTGAGAAAAATGCAGCAGACAGGACAGTTCATAATATTATATATTTTGTGTTCACCTTTAACACTGTGACTATGGCATTAAGATTTTTGTTAGGCTATTTGTCTGTGCTATGGATGCTGACACTTAAAACAGACTACATTCTTCTTATCTTTGGTTAAAAATGGGCATACAATTAAATTATTTATTACATTTGCTTGACACTCATAAGCTATAATGGGGTTAATTTAATTTTGATGCATTGATTGTTTTGTTATATGAATCTAAATGTGCACAGCCATCACAAGTTAAGGGGAAGTGGAAGTCAAGGTCAATAAAATTCTCACATAGTTGGGCATAAATACAAAAAACCTCCCTGATAATACTATGGACCTACACGGGAGTAGTGGTGAACAATTTTACTATGCAGAATTGATTGCAATTTCAGAAAACACAAGCTCAAATTTTTTGGTCAAGTTCCTCACAGACACCTGAATATCACTGAAAACATGTAGTTAGATCTTACAGGAATATAATTAAAATTATTCTGCTAAAGACAAGCGGGTGAGAATCTATTATTTCTGAAAAGAAAGACAACAACTTAGCCATAACTTTTTGCTTTTCTGTTCAGTTTAGAAGACAAGAAAATTACATTCAAAACGTGTAATTGTTTAGGAGTGCTTACAGTATATTTTGCTTATAACTACAAAATCTTAAACACTACTAAAGCCAAATTGTAAAAGTGATAGCAATTTTTGCATGATCAACTCCCAAAGAGAAACTAATTCGAGGCCTAAATAATAAAAGCTTGAGGACAGTGCTAATCAGTAAAGGCACAGGTAGGAGTACAACAATTAACAAATTTCCAAAGCTTTGACTCACCTTTGATGCCAAATATATACACGCGTATAAATACAATAAATTCCCAGGAATTACCAGTTAAGTGCACTAAATCATTAATTCTTCCTGATGTAAAAAAAAATAAATAAATAAATAAAAAGTTTGTGAGTTTATATCTAGGTAACTCATATCCTACCTGTATGAGTTTTATTTTAAATAAGCATAAGTTGAAAAGGTTTTTCAAGAGAAAAACTTGGTATAAACTCTAAATACATAATCGCTACAAGTGTTTCTTTAATCTGGCCTTTTCAGAACTATGTACTTAACATTAAAAATTACTATTTTGAGTTTAATTTACATTGTATGAACATTTCTGCAAAACATAATCAGTCTATTACTGTAGGTGTAATAATCCCCGTTCATAGCTATACAATTGATGTGATTTTAATAGGTTAAACATTATACACTTTTAACTTTAAATCAAATAAAGTTGGCTGTAACTGATATACATGGATAATTAATGACAGTTCCATAAGCATTTGATAAGTGGTATCTAAAAAATGGTAGTAATTCAGTGAACATTGACTTTAGACTTGTGTTTGCATGTGGTACAGCAAAAGTAGTAGATGAATAAGGGCCGTATAGCATTGTCTCTCAGTCCATAGATGAGTGGGCTTAGACAACGTGGCAAGATAACCATTAATAAAAAGGTTACATATTGCAGATCAATAAAGAGGCTGCTGTTGCTGCTGGCCATTGCTGCAGCTTGCCCAATAATGCTGTAGAGAAAAGAGGTAAGGCAAAAGCTCAGCTGAATGAGATGTAGTAGCACGGTCTTGTGAGCTTTTGTTGCAGAGTCTTTATTAGAGGAAATGGCAGACCTGGTTGTTATCAAAATGCTGATATAAGTGAAAAGGATTATTGTAGACAATGACACAAAGAAGAATATGTTAACGCCTTTATGAAGATCTACTTGCCATTGTTTTATGAAGAGCCTCTCTCTTGTGCAAAACATTTGTGAAATAAAAAATGTAGGATCCATCAGAGTTGTGTAAAACAAGTCAATAAGATACTGCACCAAACCTAAAAACCAAATGACTCCAATGGCAATGTAAGTTCTTTTCTGAGTGGCTATTTCAGCATGTCTTAGAGGAAATCTTATGGCCACATAACGCTCTAGTGACATCAGAGCCAGGTTCAAAGGTGCGTTACGGAAAGTTGCACCTGAAACGATAACTGTAAAAGCACATCCAGCCATAAATACCTTGATATAGGCTACACCCAAAATATACAACAAAGCTGTCACAGAGAGCTGAATTGAGTCATTAAGGATCATGTGGTTAAACAGAATGTATCGTGGAGTCTCTTTGAAAACAGGCTTGCTCAAGAGAGTGTAGACCATGATGGCATTCACATAGATAAAGAACAGAGACATTAATGTTGCAAAAATAAGTTTTGATACTGGTCCCTCCGTCAGTGCCACCTTGTATATTTGTTGATGTATAAGGGAAACCTCAGCTGTACTACTGTTAATAACTGACATACTATGATACAAAATATAACTATCAAATATTTACACTTATCACTGACAAGCCTCTACTAATTACCACCACTTGCCTACAGATTTTGTTAACGTTTGCAAAAATCTGGTACAGAAACCCCAATTTCCAATGTGAGTCCAGCTCTAAAGAGTAATACTATTGTGAGCTGAGGTTTATAAAAGACACCATGGCATCTTCAGAGACAATGACGACACACATCTGATGGTTAATCGCATTCAGTTCTGTTCATTATTCAGCAATTAATAGCCTCATATGGTGCAATTTATAAATTATGAATGCACTCCCCTAGACTGTTTTTGTACATTGTTGTGACAAGTGCATAGCATAATGAAGAGCCTATGGGTCAGCATTCCCTAGTCAGCATTCCCATTAGAAAGACATGCACGACCCTAAACAAATATCTGCTACCAGCATATTTAAGATGTGTTGCTGCCAAGAGAACCATAGCTTAGTGAGAGGACACATGACTACAAATAAAGCAAATATGTCACTAGAAGGGGGTACAAGGTACTCTTGGTGTCAGGGATCTACTCCAACCTGTCAGGCCTTTGAATGACGAAATAGAATAAAATTAATTGAGATTTCATTAAAAAAAAAGTAGTGTTGTGAAATACTTGCCTGTGCAACAATGGTAAATGTAAATTGTGCTTTGGCATGTGAATAGAGACATCAAGGTTTGTTTGCTAACTGGCCTGTGTGGTTTCCTTTACTTTGTTCACTCAATCACCATTCTATTGTAAACTCTCATGATTGATGTACATGAAAATCACAAAAGTTTAGGAGTTCCAAAAATATTTAGAACATTCATTTTTATTGGTTTATGGAATGGCCATATTAATTGTCATGGTCAGAAATGACAATTTTCTCCATTATGGTGGTTAATTTCATTAACTGAACTAAATTACTAAATAACTTAATTAATAAACTGAAAATGCCACATGAATGCAATAAAATAAAGGATCAGGTGTACATTATTCCTAATAAACTTAACATTAAGTCTTAATTACCTGGTATGAATGCTGCTAGTGGACAAATAAAAGGTAATGTTCTATTTATATTTCTGAATGTTGATCATTTGGCAGATAGCTTTTATTACAGGGCACACTTTGCCCCATGAACATTTGTGTTGTCTTTGTTGTTCTAGTTGGTTATGACCGAGGAAGCGGTAGCAGACAGGACATTTAATAATATTACCTATTTTGTGTTCACCGTTAACACTGTGACTATGACATGATGATTATTGTTAGGCTATTTGCCTGTGCTCGATATGCTGACTCTTAGAACAGAGTACAGCCTTCTTATCATTGTTTCAAAATTGGCATACAATTAAATTGCTAATTAAAAGTGGTTGTCTCTCATAAGCTTATAATGGGATTATGCGTTTTCAACTGATTTTCACTTGACTATCTTCCATAGAAATACCTATTCTTAGCCTTTCAAGCTCTGTGTTCACTTGTTTTTTTAAAAGAACACAAAAGAAAAAAAAAAACAGAGCAATAGACATAGTGCAAACATAACCCAGGTGTAAAAAACAAGGAAACCAACCATTAACATGAAATGAGAGATGCCAAACCAAAGTCCTGAAGTGTTGTGAACTGTGAAGATATATACATTAGTCATTAAGTGTACATTTAGTAAGCACATATGCTGCTCTTATAAGTCATACATAAAATAACTATGAACTTAAAAATGTTAATGACATGGATTTTTTTTTATTACATTCATATAAAATGGTCAGCAGTTCATTGTTAATTCAAAACATGTGTGCATGACATGAGTTAGTTAAAACAGTTAAACATTACGGACTTTTAACTTTAGACCAAATATAAGTCCTCTTTGAGTGATAATATAGTAGCCTTATACAAACACTCAGTGTATGGCTTTAAGTGACAAACATAAATAAGTGGAGTCAGCAATTTGTACCCATAGCAATAGAGTATAATACATTCTCTGGTTCTTCAAACCTTGTGCCCACACTCAACATCCATTAAATCTTCTTATCAGATGCCTACAAAACAGAGGTAGTCTATAAAAACATATCAACAAAGTTGATTTATAAGGCAAAGGAATATCTAATTAAACTGTGGCACTGATGGAAGAGTTAACTGACATAGTAGTGGTTGTGAACCATTTTACTGTGCAGAATGATTGCTATTTGAAATCTTAAACACGTGGTAAATGCATAACAGACCAAAAATATCACACAACTCGAATGATTCTACTAAGAAAAGAGGTTGAGAATTCATTAAATCTAAAGCTGAATGACTACTAATGTGCCCATATGCCTTTCTTTTCATTTTAGAAAAAATTTATTTTACATACAAAGCATTTTGTTAGGAGTGCTTATATTTTGCTTATAACTACATAATCTAAATTTTTGTGGTAACTACACAGACATGATTTCTTGGCTTAATATAACATTGCTAAATCAAAATATTTAAAGAGAAAGCAATTTTCACTTGACCATCCCCAAAGAAAAACTAATTCTTAGTCTAAATGATAAAAGCTTCAGCACAGTGTTAATCAGTAAAGGCCCAGGCAGGAGTACTACAGTTAACAATTTTCAATTATGTGTACTAAATCAATATTTTTTTCTATATATCCTACTTGTAAAAGCACAGGTTTAAAAAATATTTTCAAGAGGAAAACTGGATATAAACTCTTAACACATGATTGCTGCAAGCATTTTTCGAATATGGACTTTTAAATATTACTGTTAAGTTGCTGTTTTGAGTTTAATTAACTGTGTATGAACTTTGTTGCAGAACATATACTCACTCTATTAGGTCTAATAAGCCCTAATCAAATCTGTAAAATTGACATGAATTAGTTAAATAGGTTAAACATTACACACATTTAATTTTAAATCAAATGAAGTTGGTTGTAACTGAGACACACGTATGAATATTAACAGCTCCATAAGCATCTGAATAGCAGAATCTGAAAAAAGGGCCTGAATTTAATGAACACTGACTGTAGACCTACATTTGCATGGGGTACAGCGAAAGTAGTAGATGAATAAGGGCCGTACAGCATTGTCTCTCAGTCCATAAATGAGTGGGCTTAGACAACGTGGCAAAATCAGCATTAATAAATAGGTTATATATTGCAGTTCAATGAAGAGGCTGCTGTTGCTGCTGGCCATTGCTGCAGCTCGCTCAATGATGCTGTAGAGAAAAGAGGTAAGGCAAAAGCCCAGCTGAATCAGGTGCAGCAGCACGGTTTTGTGAGCTTTTGTAGCGGTATCTTTTTTGGAGGAAATTGCAGACCTGGTTGTTATCAAAATGCTGACATAAGTGAAAAGGATTATTGTAGACACTGACACAAAGAAAAATATGTTAACACCCTTCTCAAGATCTACTTGCCATTGTTTTATAAAGAGCATCTCTCTTGTGCAAAACATTTGTATAGTTAAAAAAGTAGGATCCATCAAAGTACCGTAAAACAAGTCAATAAGATACTGCACCAAACCTAAAAACCAAATGACTCCAATGGCAATGTAAGTTCTTTTCTGAGTGGCTATTTCAGCATGTCTTAGCGGAAAACATATTGCCACATAACGCTCCAGTGACATCAGAGCCAGGTTTAAAGGTGTATTACGGAAAGTTGCACCTGAAGCAATAACTGCAAAAGCACATCCAGCCATAAATAACTTGATATAGGCTACACCCAAAATATACAACAAAGCTGTAACAAAGAGCTGAACTGAGTCATTAAGGATCATGTGGTTAAACAGAATGTAGCGTGGAGTCTCTTTGAAAACAGGTTTGCTCCAGAGAGTGTAGACCATGACGGCATTCACATAGATAAAGAACACAGACATTAATATTATTAATACAAGTTTTAAAATTGGTCCCCCTGTTAGTGCCACCTGGTATATTTGTTGATATATAAGAGAAACCTCAGCTGTGCTATCATTAATAACTGACATACTATAATACAAAATAGAAATCAAATATTTACAGATATCACTGACTTGTTTTACAAATCTGTTGCATCTGGTACTGAAACCCACTTTCCAATGTGAGTCCAGCTCTAAAGAGTAATACTTATATAAGCTGCAGTGTATATGCCAGGCACCATGCAAACCCCAGAGAGTAATGATGGCACACGCCTTAGGGTTAATCATAGACCAAATGTGATGATCATGCATTCAGTTCTGTTCACTGTACAGCAAGGTATTGTCTAATGTTCATGCAGTGCAATACATTTGTGCAATGGTATCTAATTATACCTCTAGAACTTTTTGTGACAAGTGCATACCGTAAAGAGGAGCATAAGGGTCAATGTTTCCTAGTCAGCATGCCAATTAGAAATGCATGCACCACCCCACACAAATATCTGCTATTTGTTTTTCAGTCTCTAACAGCATATTTTGACAATGGAGTGGGGGTCTCTCCAGTGTGGTGCAAAACAGACAAGGGGATATGCAGTAGCAACCAAGCAACAACAAACATATATTATCCTCTTGAAAGATGCTATATTGTTCCTGTGTTCCTGAGCCAGCATCAGCTGGTATCAAGTAATCAAGTTATTAAACATGAATATACTGTTAGTGGGTGAAAGATACCTCTCTTTGGTGAACTAGTCAGTTTTGTAGATTTTGGCTTAGGTGTAATTGTTTTTAAAAATGTCACTTAACATTTTGTGACAGATGCTATAAGCAGCTATAAGCTGTTATATCAGCTATAAGCATATATATATATATATATAGCATCTGTCACACCCTAACAATATATATTTTTTATATATTACCTGTGATTGTCCTGCATTTTCCAGCTGATGGTGGTTATCAATTTTCACACCTACTGTATATACAAGTACAAGTTAGCCACAGCAGCCATAAATCACATTGAATTGACGTTAATTGATTGGATAGTACAGGAGATGTCAATCTAGAACTAATGGACCAATTATGATGCTTAATCTTGCCCCTGATTTACATAATACTCTAACTGCAAAATCTGGAAAGGCATGTGCAAGATGTGGAAACAAGCATGAGAAAAAAAAATGCATCAGCATATAAAAAATGTAATATCAACAGATAAAATAATTTTTGTGCGATTTAGATTCAGATTTAAATTTTGTGCTATATATCTGAGTGTTTTTAAATTTTGTTTCACGCTTATTATTTTAACTGCAACCTTATTTTTACTGCAAAAGTAAATTCCCATAAATACACTGACTAGGCATAAATAACTCATACAACCCCACTTTAAAACAACTGAACTATTATTTTAACAATCATAAAATTGTTTATTTTAATGTGACTCTATGGGAAGTCATATCCCTATTTACAATTAAACTGGTGATAATTTTTATGGCACATTATTAGCATTGGCATGATTAATAAATATTTTGCAAGCAGGTTGCTAGTGCCAATTAACACTTTTTTTTGCTAATTTGAGCCATGCCTCTCACTAATCAATTAACTATCAGTGCAGTGTTACAGGTATAATATTACTGACAGGTATAATATTACTGACCTTTACATGTGTTTATAAGTGTTTATAAGCTGAGGGTGGTCCTCTCTGTGAACAAACAGGCAGTGTTGCAGTGGCCCTGACAATCATAGCTCCCTGCTTTGGGCAGGGTGGTTTACACTTGCAGTGACCATACCTCCTCTTCACCACAGGAGGCCAGGCTGTTAGCTCTCCCACAAAGCACAGTCCCCCTCCGCCGGGTGGCTCCTTCTGTCCCCACTGGGGATGGAGGGGACCCAGGCCTGCTTGGAAAGCATTCACAGCTGCAGGGGATCTCCCCAGCTGTTATGAAAGGGTCAGAAGCCAGCGTCGAGAGGCTGGTTCCCCGATCAGACTTCCGGGCAGAGGGGGAGGCCAAGCTGTTAGCTCTGCCACAAGAGTGCTTCAGAGTGCAGCCTCCCCTCCCGTGGGTGTCTCCCTCCATTCCCGCCCGAAAGATCGTTGCGGATGGAGGAGACCCGCTGCCTCTCAGCAGGCCCAAATGGCTGCAGGGCACGGCTCCAGCCGCTCTGGGAGGGTCAGAGACCAGCCTCGAGGGGCTGGTTTCCCTAAGGGATTTCCTGGCAGCTTGATTCAGTTCAGGTCCTCTCCTCCCTTGTTCAACGAGTTGTGTCCCGCCATGGTGGGACGCAAGCAGGCTCTGGACAGGGGCCATCAAGGTGGTTCCTCCCTTGGTTAGAGGAAGGACTGGACTGGTTTGTCAAAATAGATCTAAGGGACGCCTATTTCCACATAGCCATCCTTCCTACTCACAGGAGGTGCCTAAGGTTTGCTTTTGGGGGTGAAGCTTACCAATATCAGCCCTCCCATTCAGCCTAGCACTCTCACCCCGCACCTTCACCAAGTGCATGAATGCGGCTCTAGCCCTGCTACGGCTTCAGGGCATCCGCATTCTAAACTATCAACGATTGGTTGTAATTAGCTCGATCAGAGCTTCAGGTGGTCCGGCATCGAGATGTCATTCTCACCCACATGAAGGAATTGGGGTTAAAACTAAACGCAAAGAAGAGTGTGCTTTCTCCAGTACAGAAAACCACCTTCTTGGGTGTAGTGTGGGACTCGACTGTGTTGTGGGCACAATTGTCTCCTGCCCGGATCGAAGTCATCCTCACTGCAGTCAAGAGAGTAAAAGTAGACCAGTCACTGACTGTAAGGCAGTTCCAGCAGCGGCCAGTGTGATCCCACTGTTTGCCACGGGATTGGCTTCGTCAACCCTGAGGGTTTATGAGTCCGCTACCACGGCTTCTTGTACCCCACTAGTTGGGCAGTCTGTACTGGGGAAACACCCACCCTCATGACACGTTTCCTACGGGGCACCCGGAGGCTGAGGCCCGGGTCACAACCCAGAGTGCCTGTGTGGGACTTGGCCATTGTGCTGGCGGCTCTATCTAAGCCTCCCTTTGAGCCCTTGGCCGTGGTGGTCCTTAGGTTACCCTATACCAGGGTATGTGCCTATTGTGCCTACGGCTCCCTCATGTCAATCCTGTTGTTTTACAGGCATTCAGCCCTCCTCCTTTCCTACCCCTAACCAGGAAAAGCTAAATCGACTGTGTGCGAGCACTAGACACATACCTCCACAGGACGAGTCCGTGGAGGAAGTTGGAGCAGCTATTCGTCTGCTATGGCTCTCACAGGAAAGGTTTCCCGGCTATTAAGCAAAGGCTCGGTAGATGGATTGTGGATGCCATTTGCCTGTGTTATGAGTCCTATGTTCCTCCCACTCCTTTCGGAGTAAGGCTCATTCCACCCGGGGTATGGCGGCCTCTTCGGCCTGGTATGCTGGAGTGTCGTTCCAGGACATTTGTACCGCTGAGGGCTGGTCCACCCCGCTGACCTTTGTCAGGTTCTACGACATCAGAGCCACTCCTGGCTCCTCTGTCCTGCATGTAGGTTGTGCTCAGACACACTATTCAGGGACTGGTCAGTATTACGTGATTGGACACTCGTTCCCAAAGTGTTTTCGATGCAGCTCGAGTTCCTGAAAGGCAACGTCACTAGGTTACGTATGTAACCCTAGTTCCCTGAGGGAATGAAAGCTGCTTCAACGGGCCATACTCCCTGCATCCCTGCAGAGCTTATCTTCTCCTTTTTCAGAAGCTAACGTCGCTCCCATTTTGTAGCTTCCTAGTTTGCGCGACGTCGCCCACCAATGACGTCACGACTTGACTATTGGCCGGATTTCACACGTGACTCAGAGCGTGGACAACACGAGGAGTTCCCAAAGCATGTTCGACGCAGATTTCGTTGTCTCAGGGAACTAGGGTTACATACGTAACCTAGTGACGATTCATTACAGACTGATATATTTTAAGTGTTTATTTCTTTTAATTTTTATGATTTTGGCTCACATTTAACAAAAACCCACCAATTCACAATCTCAAAAAATTAGAATGCTTCATTAGACCAATCAGAAAAACATTTTTAGTGAATTGTTGCCCGTCTGGAAAATATGTTTATTTACTATATGTACTCAACACTTGGTAGGGGCTCCTTTTGCTTTAATTACTGCCTCAATTTGGCGTGGCATGGAGGTGATCAGTCTGTGGCACTGCTGAGGTGGTATGGAAACACAGATTTCTTTGACAGTGGCCTTCAGCTCATTTGCATTTTTTGGTCTCTTGTTTCACATTTTCCTCTTGACAATATCCCATAGATTCTCTATTGGGTTCAGGTCTGGTGAGTTTGAATTTAACTATGTCATGTGTGGGAATTGTTAAATATCTTTAAGCATTAGTTATACATTAGTCACGAGAATAATACTTGTGTGACCTAGAACATTTCGACACATTTCTATCTTTGTCTTCTTCTGTCTCACACCTCATATTGTAGCCTTCTGATATGCATTATTCTGCACGCACTCCCTTGGGTGGTTCCTGTTTTTCATGGCTTCTTCTTCTTATCATGTATAATATGATCATATATGGAGTTGTCATGTCAACCGTTTCTTCTGTTCCGCATGTACATCTGTCAGCCCTTCCCCTCCTATCATATAGTATATATTTATGTATGACACAATAAAGCTTTGAAACTTCTCTCTGAAAGCTGACTTGTGTGTTTCATTGAGACTTCCCTGTATATGTAGGAGAGCAGAGATCGAGAGGAAAGGCTGTATTCAAGTGAATCCTGTCTATACAACAGACGTAAATCCTGTCTAGAAGACAGACGTGAATCCTGCCCAGGCGGCAGAGGATAAATCAATTCCTTACATCATGGCTGTTGGAACAAGATACCCTGGTTCGAATATTTTAAAAACTGCTGATCAACTGGGATTTTTCCTATTTGCCAACAACAAATGTTAAATACAAACAAACCAATGAGGCTATCAGTAAAAGTACAAAGAGAAAGTTCAGAATAACATTTTTATTATGGCTCACCTTTGTTTTTACATTGTAGATGCACATTAAATATGTGATGGAAAATAAATGTACTGTATTTTGTATACCTGTATAAACATTTAGATGAATGCAAAATATCCCCAAATAAATCAGCCTTTATTACCTAATAAAGAATACGCTACATTGCCAAATGCTCTATTGTGAATGTGTACCCAGTAGTCCCATATGCTGTGCATATAAGTCTAAATTAAATAAACAAAAACCTTTGTTTTCAGGATGGTAAGACTATAGTGAATGTATACCCAGTAGGCCCGTATGCTGTCCATATAAGTCTAAATTGACAAAAAGACTCAACATTATACAGTACATAAACAAACAATATCTATTAGCATTTTATAAATATTTTTTAGTAGTCTCTCTCATATGTTTAATGACATGCTTTTTAGTTTACTAGCCAGAAGTATATACTGTAGTCAAAAGTGCATTCGAAAACAAATACATGACATGATAGTTAACAGATAGTTAACATGGTTTTTAGTTCAGACCAGATATTCTGGTGGTAATTCCATGAGTTAAAAAATAGGACTGTTTTTTGTTTTCTTTTTTTTTTTTTTAAAGAATCATTGTTTTGAATTAACTCAAAACATTGAAAGTTATGTCAGATGTGCTTAACCAAAAGCAACCCCAATTCTGATTTAGGAGGTAAATGTGTATAACCATTTTTTATATATTTCATTGAATTTCCTTATGAATTATTTTAGTTTCACAACATTAAAGAGGTTAAGATATCCATTAACATCTGAAAAAAGTACATAATTTAATGTATATTGACAGTGAACTTGTGTTTGTTTATGCTTTGTTTCAGCTTTAATCAAAAACAGAGATGTGTTGTCAGATGTGTTTAACCCATAGCAACAAGAATATTGAGTTAAAATT
>JAAIIK010020516.1:0-10957 GCA_014706435.1 Silurus glanis
AACTTCACTACAAAACAAACATGCAGCAATCCACCAATTAGAGTAAAACACACTCGGTATCTACTTTTCACCAACATACAGTTCAGCATCAGTTTAACAGCAAGCAGAACATTTAGAGAGAAATAAATGATGACGAAACTCCAGACTCGAACTCACCACAGCACCCATGACCTCATTTATGTGATTTTTATGTGCACAGTTCTTCACTTTTCTTAACTTAATGGCTCGTGTACTTCGTCCACCACTGCATCCTTTTGACCTACATTTGATTTAGTTAAAGGCGAGGGCTAAGGCTTTATCAGTGCAGTGTCATCTCTATTGCTTCTGTGGTTAACCACAAAAAGTGCTGTGCTCAGTTTTATGAGATGTATAATTTATATGATTAGTCTGTGTTTATCGTGTTTAAATATTGAAATTAAATATTTATAGATACTGAACTTTATTTTGATCTTATATGTTGCACAATCGTTCTGGATCACTTTTCATTCCACTCTAATTCATTCTCCAGCTGGATCTGATGATGTAACTACAGTAACTGGATACAGAGGAAGATCAGTTCAGATTAAATGTCACTATGAATATGGATATGAAAAGAACAAAAAGTATCTCTGCAGAGGTGAATGTCCCCGTTGGCCTGCAATCAAAGACATTCCTGTTCAGTCTGAATCTCCTGCTGAAGACACCAGATTCTCTCTGTATGACGACACAACAGCCAAAATCTTCACCGTCAACATCACTGATCTGAGAGCAGAGGATGCAAACACTTACTGGTGTGTGGTACAGCGAACATTAAGTGATAAATACACAAAGCTTCAACTGCTGGTTGTTGGTGAGTTACACAGAGGAGACTAAAAGTATCTCCCACAATAATTGTTTGATTATAAACACATTGTGATTGTGGCAGATTATTAAAACAATGTAGAATGGATCTCATTTATCATGTATAAAAACTCAAAGATTGATAATCAGTGCCTGGATTTCTGACCAAACAAGGGTAAACTGTATGAGATTTAAAAATGGCTTTTTTTCCATTTTTCAGATGATTCTGCTAACAGTACTGTCTCACCCACCACACACTCCACTTCAACACATGCCACGAGTCCATCAGTCATCATACGTACATCATCATCATCCTCAACAACAGCAGGAGGTATGGACTTTTTGCCTGAATTCCTTTTCATCACATTTCTCTCACATCATTCATGTCATCTATTTTTTTTTTTTATTTCAGCTAATTTGCTAAATGATGCTAAAGACCCAACCATCGCTTCTGCACCTCAGAGTATGTATGTACAAAATGTATTATTTTGGATCTTTATATAAATTCTTTTACATAAGACAGAGAACACAGATCACTACATGAGAGATGAAATCAGCAGTGGTGATGGTGGTAAATATTAGAAGCATATTGCTACACCTTGTGGTTTAGCAAAAGTGACTTAAGCTTTAATTATTTTAATTTTCTTTTAACCACTGCATGACAGGACATTATAATAATCTGCTTTACATGTTGTAATCATTAATGAACTGGATTATCTCTATTATATACCCAAATAAAGATACAAATACATAAATTATATAAAGTATTTTCACATATTGGGACTGCACACATGCAGGAGCTCTTCATAATGGATATTCCTGCTCATTAGTGTACTTCCACATATGTGGTATTTATTCAGTTTGAATCCACAAGTACAAGGTTCACTTGCACATCCTTTACCGTGGTTTTGTCTGTGCAGATGCGATTTCTACATTTTAGTCTCTTTTTAAACTTAAAACATTTTCACATAAAGCATATCTATTGTGCTCCTCATTGTGGTTTGGAAGCTCAAAAGGTTTGGTAGCCAGCTGATAATACTTTATGCTCACATTCCTGTTATCCAAGCTCACCAGCCCAGCTCACCAGTGGGCAGAACTCCTGATTGCCCAAGATACTATGGACATTAGCATTGCAGCAGGTTTTGTCATCTTTTTAGTGCAGATTTTTGATTGTAATGAGGTTTATTTGAGAAAGTAAAGGCTTTAGAAGCCCATTACAAGCTCTGCCCTTAGACCAACCTGGCAACCTCAGCTACCAAGGTCCTTGATGCAACTGATGTATTAGGCTGCCCATGAGCACAGAGCTTAAGCTGGTGTTATCAGCTGCTAAGATCAGTGAAGCAACTGATAAAGCAGTCACCCACTACAAACCCCAGCATGAGGACAAAGAGAGCAGCCATGTTCTTGCTGGGGGTTGACAGAGTGGATCCCCAAGCCATGTCCATAACAGAAGCCCACAAGGGCCCCTTTCATGTTAAATCAAGGCAAGGCAAGTGGCCAATGAGGCTGCCTGTAAAACAAAGCCAACCAAAACCAACATCAACCACATCATCTACATCTTAGTTTCACTTTACTAGTGTGCACACAATTATCTTATGACTGTGTTTTCTTTCCAGAATATCCAAATTCCACAATCATCATTGGCGTGTCTGTGGTTCTTGTGCTGCTGCTCGTTGCCCTTTTAATAGCTGTAGCTGTTCAGAAGAAAAAGAAGACCAGAGGTACTGCAAACACTCAGACCATTAAATCAGATCATTTATTCATAATCAGATTAGTATAAATATAAAGTCCCCTATTGACAAAACAATAATGTTAGAAATAACATGCATGAGGCAAATGAGGACAAGGAGACTTTACAAATTGTATTTATTCATTTGTTATAGTATTTTCATATTATAACGTCTTTCTTTAAATTGGCAGCCCCGTGTCCAGAACAGTTTCTAAACGGCTCCTCAAACCTCAACATGGTGAGTTTTTTTTTCCAAAAATCATTGTTCAATATATAAATACAGAAATAAGTGTTGAGGTAACATCTCAGAAACCAGACATTTACTGTGTATTAGCTGACATGCTGCTGAAATTTGGATTTCAATTGGGTTAACCCTAAACATTGGGGGATGGGTTTACCCTAAACCCTAACCCTAAACCCATCCCCCCCATGGGTTATTTTGGGTTAACCCTAAACCCTTTCTGTGGTCAAGGTGAAGACTTGACGTTGACCACCTCATATTCTAATATTTATATACTTATGATTATAGAGAAATGGGTGAGTTGTTTGTTTTTAAGTAAATGATTACAGTTGCTTTTCCTACTTGTGCTCAGGTTCCATGTCCTGTTTATGAAAATGAAGACAACAGTCTTTACTCTACTGTACAACTTCCCTCAGCCCCGTCTGAGATTTACTCCAACACTGGATTACCCACAATTCCCTCTGATCCTCCAACATCTGTTTATAGTTCAGTAACACACCCAGGAGATCAGGACATCTACTCCACAGCTCAGTTACCCTCTGATTCATCAGTCAGTGCTGCTCAGTCATAAAATATAAAATCAGGTGAAAGTATAAAATACGCAACAGTGAGTTTTGACATCAGTTCGAATGGTGCAGCTCCAACACTGATCTACAAAAACCAGAACATCTCATGTGATTATGCTTCTGTTACCATCACTGAATGAGGCTAGTTAGAGTACATCATCTTGCTAATATTGGAAACTGTATTACTGTTGGTAAATAGTGGTAGTTTGAGGGGAACACAACATCTGGAACTTATTTATGTATTTATTATCTTTATATTTGTATATTTACAAGCAACATGTGCATCTATGTTTCAGTTCATACTACATCTCCACCTTTCTTTTCTTCTGCTTCATCACTTCCCTCACTTCATATCTGTTTTGAGTTTTGATTAATCTGTGTTTAAATACTCCTTTGTGTTTGTGTGTATTTCATGAACTCACTCACTTTATCTTTGATTACCAAGCCTCTTTTTTAGTTTTATGCCTCACAGTTCCTGGTTCTTGATCTTGGTTATGTTTCTTGTTAATTCTTCTTATTTATGTCCTAGTATTGTTGCTCACCAGCCTCCCGACCCACTCCTGGATTTTGTTCTTGCTTTTGGATTTCGATTTGAATTTGTTTGCCATTTGTATTAATAAAACATTCTTATCTGCACTTGCACCTGCTTCGGTTATCGTTAGAACTCACAATAAACAACATATTACTTTACCGTTAACATGGATGAGTAAAAGCGAGAATGGAGTAATGCTCCAGTTTGCGGCACTTTTAACAAATAGATAGTGTCCCAATACAGCTTTAGAAAATTTACAAAACAGCTCAACTCCAGTTTCCTCAGTGGACCTTTTCCTTCCCCAGCTCCATGTGAAGTCTTTAACCAACGGCAAGATTTTTTGATACGATGCAATTTTTAGTTTGGTGACTCCCAAGCTTAAGAAGAGCCAATGACTCACATTCCTGTTTTCCAAAATCACCAGAGGATGATTGCCCAAGTTACCATTGAAATTAGCATCATTGCTGGGATTGTCGGCCTGCAGTTTTTGGACATGATGGGGTTGAGTTCTGCCTAATGGAATTTTCCGGTGAAGGCCAGCCTGACTGGTGAGGCTACTCTCCCATTTCCCCTTTACTATGAGAGAAGTAAAGCTAAAACCCATAACGAGCTTAGCCTGAAGCTTACCTGGCCACCTTGGCTGCAAAGCCTCCTGATGTGACTGATGCAACAGGCCACAAATGGCACCCTTTTCCTGAGGCCAACTTGAAATGGCAACCACTCACAACAAATTCCACCCTGAGACTAACATGGAGACATCAGCTGCTGAGCTCAGTGAAGCACCTAACAAAGCAGCCACCCACTACAAACCAAAATAAAAGACTGAAGAGAGCAGCCGTGCTTCTGCTGGGGGTTGAGGGAGCGTCTTCCCAAGCTATGCCCATAGCAGGAGACAAAGAGCCGGCCCCCCAAGTCAGTGTCATGCAATGGGCCAATGTAAAGCCAGTCTCATCCCAGAGGTTGACAGGGTGATCTCTCCAGGATTGGTAGTCAGGTTCATGCCATGGGCCAACACGGTGGCCTCTAAAGCCAAAACACCAATAATTTTTTGCTTTAATAGACACACTGTATTTACAACAATAAAAGAAGTTTAGTATCTGCTTTTTGAACACACTTGCTGTTATAATAAGCTTCACTCTTCTGGGAAAATGTTTCACTAAATTTTTGAGTGTGGTTTTGGAGATTTGTGCTCATTCAGCCACAAGAGTGTTAGTAAAGTAAATTACTCATATTAAAGTCATCTAAATTTGTACAAAATCACAAAACACTGACTAAAACAAGTAGGCGGAGTTGCAAATTATACTGCAGACAGCCACTAGAGGGTCTCGCAGATATTTATACCATCACTTTTCACAATTACAATTTCCAAACTTAAATACTGTAAAGTGAGAATTAGAATAAAATATTGCATACATTTCCCTCTCAGTCACACAATCATCTAGATGAGATGAACAAATCAGAGAAACTTTTATTCCAAACTTTAAATTAATTGTAACACACTGTACTCAATACATACAAATCAATAAAGTACTGAGCACAGAATGGCTACTGTTGCTTTAGAGAAACACAAGGTAGATCGTCTCTAGGTTACGTATGTAACCCTAGTTTCCTGATTGAACGAGACACTGCGTCGCAACGCTTTGTGATCATGACTGCGTTGTCCAGACTCTGAAATAATGTGAGTAATCAGTCAAAATTGGATGCAACAGTAGCCATTTTTTTTATTTTTTTTTATCGCACCTTAAAATTTACAATCCAAGGTATTTGGAAAAAGATTTACTGGCAGCAATCACTTATGATTTGGACACTTCATGTAGAGATCATTAGAGGCCTCAATCTCAGACCATTACACATGGACAGAACAGTTGTATTATAAAACAAACTGGAGTATTTGCAATTCATAAACAAATATATTTAAATACAGAACACTAACATGGAGTTTTTATACACACTGCAATTCACCAAAGACTTTACAGTTTACAGTGAAACAAGTTTTCTTCAGGACCTTCACACAAGATCGTTCACATGCTCTTCCTGATGAGTTTGCGGGTTTGTTTCTCTCACCACCACAATAGTGGAAGTGGATATCGATTTTTACTTAGAACACACAGACACCAGAGAGTCACATATTTAGAGACAGTGAGGAAGTGCAGGGTAACCAACAGAAATGTATTTTACTATACTCTATACTCTGGGGTAGCAGCATCTCTACTGCAGACAGGAAGAGACTGGACAAGCTGATCAGGAAGGCCAGCTCAGTCCTGGGGATTCCCCTGGACACTGTACAGGAGGTGGGAGAAAGGAGGATGGTAGCAAAACTATCATCATTACTGCAGAACGCCTCTCACCCCCTGTATAAAACAGCTCCTTCAGTGACAGACTGATACATCCTAAATGTCTGAAGGAGCGTTACAGAAGGTCTTTTCTCCCTGCTGCTATTAGACTTTACAATCAGAGCTGCTCCCAGTGCACCATTAACCATAATACACACTGTTATTACTGTTCAATGGTGTAATAGTTACTTTTATTACTGTTTTACTGTGTAATTATACTACCTGTGTACTTTACCTGCAATACGTGCAATATCACCTGCAATACGTGCAATATTACCCGTGTGCAATACTACCTGCAATACGTACTTTTTCCTCATTTGTATTTATACATTGTGTTGTGTATATACTTGTATACTATAGTATGTCTATTCGTCTATTCTTTTATATATTTGCATTTATTTTTTATTTTTTCATGCTGCTGTAACAAAGAAATTTCCCCACTGTGGGACGAATAAAGGTTTATCTTATCTTATCTTAAAATGGAGTTTCTGAGTCTTGAATATCATCCTCACTTTCTGCCTGATTATAGCTAAGTAAACGATTTTCAAAATAATTATCACTTTTATTTAAAAATCTCATAGTATAACACTTTGTATTGACTGGAATTTAGCACAGAACTTTTATAGGTAGACCTTAGTATTGCAATTTCTCAGATTTCACAAGTGACCTACATTCTGGAACATAGAATCTACTTATTTAACATTAAAGTATTGTTGTTATCTGTTAACCCACTGAACAAGTTATTAAAAAGAGGTTATGAGTCCAACAGCATTGTCCATATTTAGCCAGAATAATGCACCCACACTAAAGACCGTGTATCTTGTATGACTTTAAAATTAATTTGTTCAATCTGAAATCACCAGTAAGAAACACGATCTGGAGAACCAATAAATTGGAAATAAAGTCTTTAGCAAAGGTTAGAACACAGATTAACACAAAACGAAGTAGGACACAACAGATAGAGCAAAAAGTTTGATTAGGCTTACCGGTGGTTTGACAGACATGACAACTGCGACAATAATTGTAGAAATTTCTTTACAAAACAGGTCAAAGAAATGGTTAAACATTTGTGCATATGTTTTTGTCACTCCTAAGTGACCAGACCACCAACTGTTCACCTGCAAAACATAAAACATGTGGTTTATACACTGTTGGCAACTATTTGGTACATGTTCTTATAGGTTGCATTATTATGGGGTTTTCACATACGTACTAACAGGTCTTCCTCCAAAAGATATGCTACCTGTCTATTAACAGCCACATGTATGTTGTGAGCTAAAAATACTTATCTTGACTAGGAGTGGGGAGTAGTCAGGAGCTCCACCTAAGGTCTATGTGAAGGCCCCCATCTACTGTGGCACATCGATTGCCTAGAGATGCTGGCCGTGGTTCTATCATTGAAAATCTGAGATCTGCAGGCCCTTTCTGTGGCTCCCACCTTTCTGGAGTTCACTCCAGGTATGGCCAGTGCCTTCCTCTAACCTAGAACGGGTTACATTCCCAAGGTGCCCTTTGGTCGTCCCAGAACCCGTGAGGTTACAGGCATTTTACTCTAATCGGTTTTAGGCCCCAGACCAGGAGAAACTGCCTGGCTGTGCCCGGTGCGAGCACTGGACTTACTTCCACAGGACTGGTCCCTGGAGGAAGTCTAACCAACTGCTCGACCTTCCTAATGAGCAGACCTTGAGCAGATGGATCATTCATGCCATTGCATCTTCTTATGTCCTCTGGCCTTCCCGCTCCATTCGGGGTCAGAGCTCACTCGACCCAGAGTTTGGCAGCCTCTAAGGCTTGGTCCTCTGAAGTACCCCTCCAAGACATCTGCAATGCTGTGGGCTGGTCCACCCCGCTGACCTCAGTGCCTATCCTGGCCCCTCTGTCCTTCGACCTAGCTGTGCCATACACACTAATCAGGGACCGGTCAGTCTGGTGTGATTGGACACTTGTTCCCAAAGCGTGGCAACGCAGCTCGAGTTCCCGAAAGGGAACGTCTGTAGGGAACGTATGTAACCTGGTTCCCTGAGGGAACAAGATGCTGCGTCTCTATACCACACTGCCGGTGTCCTTGTAGCGCTTCCTTTTCTTTTACAGAAGCTGGCACTGGCTTCACTCCATTTGCGTTTTATATTTCCTGGTCGTGACGTCACCCCGCTGGTGACGACCTGCATCCAATTTTGACTGATTACTCACATTATTTCAGAGTCTGGACAACGCGGTCGTGATCACAAAGCGTTGCGACGCAGTGTCTCGTTCAATCAGGAAACTAGGGTTACATACGTAACCTAGAGACGATCTACCTTGGGTTTCTCTAAAGCAACAGTAGCCAAAATCTCAGGCTGCATGGGACTTTAGAGCAAAGACTTTAGTCGGATTTACAGAGTCACTTTGCTTGGTCTGTCTTTCCTGTTTCTGCTTTAATCACAAACAGTTGGCTGCAATATGTCGTCCTCTGGCAAAAAATAACATTCACGATTTTCCCGAACTCTAGCAGGTAATTGATTACTTTGAGTGGGTTTAGTTCCCGTTTAGGAACTTAAGCTGCGTCAACAACTCTTTGGAAACGATTCCGCGTTGTTCACGCTCTGAATCACGTGTTATCTGTCCAAAGCAGAGGTCACCGGCGGGGTGATGTTTTAATCGAATGCAAAATTGTAATATATATTATCTAAAGACAGCTAGGAAAAAGAACCACATATAGCAGGAGAAGGTCAGTTGACCCAATACTTTATGAAATATAGTGTATGTTGCATGGAGTAGCACCATAACATATACAGTCTTGGCAAAGTCTTCCTCATTCTGTCTCATTATGTTTGTAATTGATTAATATCAAATTACAATTTGTCCTCTAGAAAGCAGTAACAGGGTATCCATGAGTACATCTAACCCACTCAAATATCACAAAAAAAACCACGGACAATAAAAAATTGTAACTTTCACCTGAGAAAATCTGCTCATGTAAACAAAATCACCAGCGACTTCAAGGAAATAAAACGTGAGATTACAGTTCACATTGCAGTGCACAAATCCACTGTGAATTAGTTTAGTACCAGAAATATCTAGAATGTGAGATCACTTTTTACAGCAGCTGTGCTCTGCAGTTCACACAGCCACTTCCTGGGTAGATCTCGAGAAGTGGAAGTAGACATGACGCCCTCTGTCTCTTTCACCACACAAATAGACACTGCACAGGCAACCAGGCAGTAAAGAAGTGGACGATAACGAACAAAGCATTTATTTCTGTTCTGTGGAAGAGTTTGAGAGTCTGAACTTAGAATGAAGATCCTCCTTCTTATCAATTTCTGCCTGATTTCAGGTAAGTAAAAGCATTTCAACATTATCATCAGCATTAAAGCTTTGTACTGAAGAACATTTATAGCTTGAAAGAACTTTTAGAGTGAGGTTTCAGTGTTGATGTCAGACTTCAAAAACAGTTCCAGTGACTTACACAAGGAAACATCTACACATCTCTATCTGTAAAATGAATATAGAATTACAGCATTTCTGTTTCTGTATAGTAGCTGAGAAAACGTTCTTGCAGTTGTGACAGTAAAGAAGAAAATGCAATTTGTTACTGAACCTTCAAGTATCAGTACTTTACTAAAGTATTTCTATTCAGGGAGTCTTTAACTGCAACTTCACTACAAAACAAACATGCAGCAATCCACCAATTAGAGTAAAACACACTCGGTATCTACTTTTCACCAACATACAGTTCAGCATCAGTTTAACAGCAAGCAGAACATTTAGAGAGAAATAAATGATGACGAAACTCCAGACTCGAACTCACCACAGCACCCATGACCTCATTTATGTGATTTTTATGTGCACAGTTCTTCACTTTTCTTAACTTAATGGCTCGTGTACTTCGTCCACCACTGCATCCTTTTGACCTACATTTGATTTAGTTAAAGGCGAGGGCTAAGGCTTTATCAGTGCAGTGTCATCTCTATTGCTTCTGTGGTTAACCACAAAAAGTGCTGTGCTCAGTTTTATGAGATGTATAATTTATATGATTAGTCTGTGTTTATCGTGTTTAAATATTGAAATTAAATATTTATAGATACTGAACTTTATTTTGATCTTATATGTTGCACAATCGTTCTGGATCACTTTTCATTCCACTCTAATTCATTCTCCAGCTGGATCTGATGATGTAACTACAGTAACTGGATACAGAGGAAGATCAGTTCAGATTAAATGTCACTATGAATATGGATATGAAAAGAACAAAAAGTATCTCTGCAGAGGTGAATGTCCCCGTTGGCCTGCAATCAAAGACATTCCTGTTCAGTCTGAATCTCCTGCTGAAGACACCAGATTCTCTCTGTATGACGACACAACAGCCAAAATCTTCACCGTCAACATCACTGATCTGAGAGCAGAGGATGCAAACACTTACTGGTGTGTGGTACAGCGAACATTAAGTGATAAATACACAAAGCTTCAACTGCTGGTTGTTGGTGAGTTACACAGAGGAGACTAAAAGTATCTCCCACAATAATTGTTTGATTATAAACACATTGTGATTGTGGCAGATTATTAAAACAATGTAGAATGGATCTCATTTATCATGTATAAAAACTCAAAGATTGATAATCAGTGCCTGGATTTCTGACCAAACAAGGGTAAACTGTATGAGATTTAAAAATGGCTTTTTTTCCATTTTTCAGATGATTCTGCTAACAGTACTGTCTCACCCACCACACACTCCACTTCAACACATGCCACGAGTCCATC
>JAAIIK010020517.1:16035-42209 GCA_014706435.1 Silurus glanis
TGTGTGTGTATTCTTATATTTTATTTTATATAGATTTTATACTTTATTTATCAGTCTTCTTTTTCTTGTATTATTATTTTCTTTGTATTATTTTTCTCCTCATCCTATTCCCTCATGCCGGACCGCGTAATAAGCATTTCACTGCATGTCGTACCCTGTATGTATGTATGTGTATGTGACAAATAAAATTTGATTTGATTTGATTTGATTAATATAAGTCATGGCTACCTTGGACAATTTCTCTCCAAACCACCAGAGGGCAATCCTTGTAACAGCCCTTCCTTTTACTGATTTGTTTACTGAGTTATACATGTAATCTATATGTATACATGTATCTATCTATAATGCTTTGTTTTCTTGCTACTCTAAGGACATCGTAAAAACAGATCAAACAGCTAGAAGTCAGGAAGAAGAAGAAAAGAAGTCAAGAAGCTTTTATTGTCGTTTCAACCATATATATAGCTGACTCAGTACTCAGTGAAATTAGACAAAGTTTCTCCAGAACCCTGGTGCTACACAAAACAACACCGAGCTACATACAGAACACAGAGCTAAAGTAAGAGTCCTCGCCACATAAAGCGCATTGTGTGCAACCGAGTGCAAACCAAGTGCAAACAAATGACTTTAGGAAAAAAAACGTTGCACAGTCCAGATGTGAGGCCCGAATGCTTTGGAACCTCTTTCCTGATGGTAGGAGAGTGAAAAGTGTGTGTGAGGGGTGTGTGGGGTCGTCCACAGTGCTGTTGGCTTTAGGAATGCAGCATGTGGTGTAAATGTCTGTGTTACAACCCTTACTTTTCTGTGTCTGGTTTCTATTGTGTATGTTGTGTTGTGTGCAGGTTCTATTCCCAACTGGAGTTTCCAGCCTGCCCTAGCCTGCTTTGATCCCGCCTTCAATTTTTGACCTCATGACTGATGCTTCTATTTAAGGAAGATGAAGAGAAGCAACCTGGAAGGGTTGTTGCAGTGGTCTTGGTTGTGGTCTTGGTTGTGGTCTTGCAGTGGTCTTGCGTGTGTTGTTGGGTGTGTTGTTGCAGTGGTGTTGGATGTGTTGTTGGATGTGTTGTTGCAGTGGTGTTGGGTGTGTTGTTGCAGTGGTGGTTGGTTGGTTGGTCGGTGGTGGTGGTGTTTGGTTTGGTGTGGTGTTGTAGTGGTGCTGTGGTATTTTGGTATGGTGTTGTAGTGGTGTTTGGTGTGTTGTTGTAATGATGTAGTGTTGTGTTGTGTTGTGTTGTAGTGGTCTGTTGGTGTTTGGTGTGTTGTTGCAGTGGTGTTGTAGTGGTGTTTGGTGTGGTTTGTTCTCGTTTTGAGTTTGGCCTGCATTTTGACCCTGAGCTTGGTTTGACTTTTTGGACTTGGTTACCTTTTCTGTAAATAGATACACTGTACATATTCACTTAGTTCACTGGAATTAGGGGTGTGGCTGCCATTTCCTTTGGGGTGGGTATTGTTTTTCCTCTGTATTTGTAGTCGGGAGTTTGGGAAGCTTTAATGTATTTTTTTTTTTTTTGTTACTTTTTTTTCAGGTAAGGAAGCTTCCAAACTCGTTTGGTGGTATTAGGATTTTGATCTCCTCACATTCAAATTGTGTGTCTGTCACTGGAAGAATTTAAAAGATCCAGGAAAGGTGATCTGCTCCATATTGCTGACCTTTCCAACCTCTCCATGCTCCCGGCAAAACGGAGGCCATGACTGAGCTGGGAGAGGCTGAAGCAAGTGGTGAGCAGCCTCAGGCCCGTGCAGTAGATCCCGGTTGGCAGCTTGCACTAAAAGCACCGGAGGTGGAGATTAAGTGGCAGGAGTACCAAACGCAGTTCTTGTGGAGGAACGGTACTTTAAACTGTGAGGAAAACGCTCAACCTGGCAGATCAGCGGCGGAAGCCGGTGCCGCTGCCATGGACATTTAGATCCCCGACAGCAAAGTCCCCATCTACCATTGCCGTTGAGCACTGAGCTACATTGCCGTTGAGCAGTGCTACCATTGAGCACTCCAGGCCACCGCGCGCCCACCCCGCCGAGTCCTTGACTGTGTCCATTTGCTTTGATGTTAGCCAAGCCATGGGTTAGTGCCATTATTCCGGGTAGATGCTTATGAACAAGGATCGTGATCGCGTTAAACTGGCCAAAAGCCAAAAAGTTTATGGACGTTGTTATTACAGTGTAAACTGTATGGTAAGGTACAGGAAGCATGCTCAGCCCTCACTTTTGAGCAGAGATTGAATTATGAGACTGTGAAAGCTACAATGCTCCATGCATATTAGCACGTACTGGAAGCATACTGGCAAAACTTTAGGAATGCTGTGAAGTCCGCTCACCAGTATCTTGCGTTATTTTTATTGGCCTGGTATTAAGAGTAATGTTACAAGGTACTACAAGACATGTCATACCTGTCAGTTAGTAGGAAAAACTAACCAAACTGTTCCGCCTGCTCCCCTAAAACCCCATTGTAGTTAACACAGACCCGTTTGAACAGATCATTTGTGGATTGTGTTGGACCATTGCCTAAAACCCGCTCTGGTTATTATTTGTTAACTGTAATGTGTTTTGCCACCCAGTTCCCTGAAGCTTTCCCCATGCGTACCCTTAAATCAAAAGCAGTGGTTAAAGCTCTCATTAAGTTTTTTACTACCTTTGGACTCCCCAAGAACATAAAACCGATCGTGGGACAACCTTCACATCCCAGGTGTTTTCACATGTTATGGGCATGTTGCAAATTTCCCACCAGCTTTGAAGTGCTTACCATCCAGAGTCGCAAGGTGCTTTGGAGCACTTTCACCAAACTTTCAAAACCATGTTGCAGATGTTCTGTGTAGAAACTGGTATGGATTGGGATGAGGGCTGACTCTTTTACTGTTTGCTTTAATGTTTGGCTTCTTCATGTACGTATGGAGTTAGCGAGGGAAAAGGCAGGTATTGCCCTGCGTTCTTCCCAAGAGGCTATGAAAGAGCGGTATGACCGTAAGGCTCATAGCGTGTGTCTCCCGCCCCTTTTGCATTGGAAACTTGGTATTGGCATGATTGCCTGTGCCAGGATTGTCTCTCCAGACCCGGTTTGCTGGACCTTATAAGGTGAAGCAGAAATTGAGTCCAACTAACTACGTTCCTCAGTACACCTGGTCGTAGACATAGTACCCGTGTATTTCACATCAACCTGTTAAAAAAGTATCATGCTCGTTGCCAGTGGTGTCCATACCTGCTCCATCTGTGGTGCCATTGATTACTCCTTTGGTAGAGGGGCATATTTCTCATGCTGAGTACTCCCCTATGGTTGATGACCTACATCTTGGTAAAAACTGTATTCTCTTTACTTGCCTAATTCTGAAGAAGTTGGGAGGGTTGCCTCAATTGTTCCAAAAAGACATTAAATAGCTAATAAGTAAGTTTTCTAACTTGTTTGCTAATGTGCCATCCCTTACTACTTCTTTTTCTTCTTTTGTCTTCTCCCATTAGGGTTTGCCCCCTGTCCTCTAAATCTGCCTCTTTCAACTCAACTACCTGCATGTCTTCCCTCACCACATCCATAAAATTCCTCCTTCCTGGTGGTTCTATCCTCAGCATTTTCCTACCAAAATACCCCATGTCCCTAATCTGCACATGTCGAAAACATCTCCCCTCCCTCAACTTGTCTAAAAAATGTCCTAAATGTGCTGTCCCTCTAATAAACTAATTTCTAATCCTGTCCATCGTCGTCACTCCCAATGAAAATCTCAACATCTTCAGCTCTGCTACCTCCAGCTCCACTTCCTGTATTTTACTCCATGCCACTGTCTCTAAACCATACAACATCACAGGTCTCACCACAGTCCTATAAACTTTCCCTTTCACTCTCACAGATACTCTTCTATCATAAATCACTCCTGCTATCACTCTTCTCCACCGACTCCACCCTGCCTGCACACTTTTCTTCACTTCTCTAACACACTCTCCATTACTTTGCACTGTTGACCCCAGGTACCTGAACTCCTCCACCTTCTCCACCTCTTCTCCCTGCAACCGCACCACTCCACTGCCCTCCCTCTCATTCACACACATGTACTCTGTCTTACTCCTACTGACTTTCATTCCCCTGCTCTCCAGCGCATACCTCCACCTCTCCAGGATCTTCTCCACCTGCTCCCTACTCTCACCACAAATAACAATATCATCCGCAAACATCATGGTCTATGGAAACTCCTGTCTGACCTTGTCCGACAACCTGTCCATCACCACTGCAAACAGGAAAGGGTTCAGAGCCGATCCTTAATGCAGTCCAACCTCCACCTTGAACCAGTCTGTTGTTCCTACTGCACACTTCACTACTGTCACACTGTCCTCATACATGTCCTGCACCACCCTCACATACTTCTGACACACCAGACTTCCTCATACAATACCACAACTCCTCTCTCACGCTTTCTCTAAATCCACAAACACACAATGCAACTCCTTCTGACCTTCTCTATACTTCTCCATCAATATTCTCAAAGCAAATAATGCGTCTGTGGTGCTCTTCCTCAGCATAAAACCATACTGTTGCTCACAGATGGTCACCTCTTCTCTCAGCCTGGCTTCAAATACTCTTTCCCATAACTTCATGGTGTGATTGAATTCCCCTCTAGTTACTGAAGGTCTGCGCATCTTCCTTATTCTTAGATCGGTACCAGCACACTCCTTCTCCATTCCTAAGGCATCTTCTCACCTTCCAAAATCCTGTTAAACAATCTTGTTAAAAACTCCACTGCATCTCTCCTAAACATCTCCATGCTTCTACTGGTATGTCATCTGGTCCAACCGACTTTCCACTCTTCATCCTCTTAATCACTGCTCTCACTTCCTCCTTACTAATCCTATCCACTTCCTGCTTCACCATCTCCACACCATCCAACCTTCTTTCTCTCATTTTCCTCATTGATCAGCTGCTCAAAATACTCCCTCCATCTTCGCAACACACTCTCCTCACTAGTCAACACATTTCCATCTCCATCCTTTATTGTTCTAACTTGCAGCACGTCCTTCTCAGCTCGGTTCCTTTGCCTGGCCAATCGCTACAAATCCTTTTCTCCTTCCTTAGTGTCCAACTTCTCCTACAGCTCCTCATATGCCTTTCCTTGGTTTTTGCCACATCCCTCTTCACCTGCTGCCACATCTCCTTGTACTCAATTCAATTCATTTCATGTTTATTTGTATAGCGCTTTTAACAATGAACATTGTCTCAAAGCAGCTTTACACAGATAATGTGGTGATAAAAATGAATATGTTCTTTATGAGTAAGTTTGTCCCTGATGAGCAAGCCGGTGGCGACTGTGGCAAGGAAAAACTCCCCGAGATGGCGATAGGAAGAAACCTTGAGAGGAACCAGACTCAAGAGGGAACCCATCCTCATCTGGGTTGCACCGAATGTCCATTTGTAGCAGGTATACAATGTTGCGGGGTACAGTGATGATGATCAGAAGCGAACTGTATTCCTGAGTCAGTGTAGGAGACTGTTGACATTAACTACAGTCCAATCCATCCTCAAAGCTCCCGTTCTTACTCCAAAATTTCATGGAACCACCCAAGGCGTTGATGAGAAACCATCCCAAGCTGCACAGAGTGGCCTTCAGTCGAAGACAACACTATCCAGAGGCAGGCCTGGACGAAGTGGGAAGATCCACGGAGGGGAGAAGGGCAGGAACAGTGGTCACTGGAGCGTCAGGAGCATGTTTAACTTGACCGAGAGAGAGAGAGAGAGAGAGAGCGAGAGAGAGAGAGAGAGAGAGAGAAGAGGGTGACAGGAAGAGAAGGATATGGATTATTAAGTGTCCTTATTGTTGTATGAGAGTTAAAGTCACTGTGCAGTTTGGACTCTGGCAAGACTCGCTATGGCAGCATAACTACAAGGGAGAACCAGAAGGCAACACAGACATGAGGGATCTCTGGGATAAGAGACGACCCACCACACCACCATCAACAAACCTGAGTGAACATGTGAATGTGAGGGGACGACAGCATACAAATATCCCAGTTCACCAAACACTCCATATCCATGATATCCATGATCCCTCCAGATCTGCTCCTTTGCCTAAGAAAAAATCTACTGATTAAAGGCTTGACTGAATAAATACGTTTTCAACCTCAACTTAAACACTGAGACTGTGTCTGAGTCCTGAACACTGATAGGAAGGCTGTTCCATAACTGTGGGGTTTATAAGAGAAAGATCTGCCCCCTGCTGTAGTCTTTGTTATTTGAGGAACCAACAGATAGCCTGCACCTTTTGATCTAAGTAGGCATGGAGGATCATACTGGTACAGGAGTTCACTCAGATACTGTGGCGTGAGAGCGTTAAGTGCTTTATACGTCAGCAGTAGTATTTTATAATCAGTGTGAGATGTAATTGGGAGCAGTGTAGATGATTAAAACAGGGCTGATGTGCTCATATTTTCTAGATCTAGTGAGGACTCTTGCTGCTGCATTCTGAACCAACTGAAGCTTATTTATGCACTTACTCCAACACCCAGACAGTAAAGCGTTACAGTAGTCTAATCTAGAAGTAACAAAAGCATGAACTAGTTTTTCTGCATCCTGTAACATCATATTTCTAATTTTAGCAATATTTCTAAGGTGAAAGAAGGAGATCCTGGGGATATTATTTACGTGAGACTCAAAGGAAAGACTCGGGTCAATAATTACACCAAGGTCTTTGACAGCCGTACACACTGAAACAGAAACACCATCCAGAGATGCTACAGAATCGGAAAGTTTACTTCTAGATGCATGTGGTCCTAGTAAAAATACTTCCGTCTTATCTGAGTTGAGCAGAAGAAAGTTATCAAGCATCCACTGTCTAATGTCCTTTACACACTCCTCAACATTGTTAAGCTGATCTCTCTCATCTGGCTTTGCTGAAATATACAGTGCCTTGCGAAAGTATTCGGCCCCCTTGAACTTTGCGACCTTTTGCCACATTTCAGGCTTCAAACATAAAGATATAAAACTGTAATTTTTTGTGAAGAATCAACAACAAGTGGGACACAATCATGAAGTGGAACGAAATTTATTGGATATCTCAAACTTTTTTAACAAATAAAAAACTGAAAAATTGGGCGTGCAAAATTATTCAGCCCCCTTTACTTTCAGTGCAGCAAACTCTCTCCAGAAGTTCAGTGAGGATCTCTGAATGATCCAATGTTGACCTAAATGACTAATGATGATAAATAGAATCCACCTGTGTGTAATCAAGTCTCCGTATAAATGCACCTGCACTGTGATAGTCTCAGAGGTCCGTTTAAAGCGCAGAGAGCATCATGAAGAACAAGGAACACACCAGGCAGGTCCGAGATACTGTTGTGGAGAAGTTTAAAGCCGGATTTGGATACAAAAAGATTTCCCAAGCTTTAAACATCCCAAGGAGCACTGTGCAAGTGATAATATTGAAATGGAAGGAGTATCAGACCACTGCAAATCTACCAAGACCTGGCCGTCCCTCTAAACTTTCAGCTCATACAAGGAGAAGACTGATCAGAGATGCAGCCAAGAGGCCCATGATCACTCTGGAGGAACTGCAGAGATCTACAGCTGAGGTGGGAGACTCTGTCCATAGGACAACAATCAGTCGTATACTGCACAAATCTGGCCTTTATGGAAGAGTGGCAAGAAGAAAGCCATTACTTAAAGATATCCATAAAAAGTGTCGTTTAAAGTTTGCCACAAGCCACCTGGGAGACACACCAAACATGTGGAAGAAGGTGCTCTGGTCAGATGAAACCAAAATCGAACTTTTTGGCAACAATGCAAAACGTTATGTTTGGCGTAAAAGCAACACAGCTCATCACCCTGAACACACCATCCCCACTGTCAAACATGGTGGTGGCAGCATCATGGTTTGGGCCTGCTTTTCTTCAGCAGGGACAGGGAAGATGGTTAAAATTGATGGGAAGATGGATGGAGCCAAATACAGGACCATTCTGGAAGAAAACCTGATGTAGTCTGCAAAAGACCTGAGACTGGGACGGAGATTTGTCTTCCAACAAGACAATGATCCAAAACATAAAGCAAAATCTACAATGGAATGGTTCACAAATAAACATATCCAGGTGTTAGAATGGCCAAGTCAAAGTCCAGACCTGAATCCAATCGAGAATCTGTGGAAAGAACAGAAAACTGCTGTTCACAAATGCTTTCGATCCAACCTCACTGAGCTCGAGCTGTTTTGCAAGGAGGAATGGGCAAAGATTTCAGTCTCTCGATGTGCAAAACTGATAGAGACATACCCCAAGCGACTTACAGCTGTAATCGCAGCAAAAGGTGGCACTACAAAGTATTAACTTAAGGGGGCTGAATAATTTTGCACGCCCAATTCTTAAATTTTTTTATTTGTTAAAAAAGTTTGAGATATCCAATAAATTTCGTTCCACTTCATGATTGTGTCCCACTTGTTGTTGATTCTTCACAAAAAATTACAGTTTTATATGTTTATGTTTGAAGCCTGAAATGAGGCAAAAGGTCGCAAGGTTCAAGGGGGCCGAATACTTTCGCAAGGCACTGTACAGCTGTGTATCATCAGCATAGCAATGGAAGTGAATACCATGTTTATGTATAATTTCACCAAGAGGCAGCAGATATAAAGAGAAAAGCAGTGGGCCTAAGACAGATCCTTGAGGAACACCAAACTTTACCTCAGAGAGTGTGGAGAACTCACCATTTGCATCAACAAACTGATAGCGATCAGTCAGATAAGACCTGATCCAGGAGAGAGCTGTTCCCTTTATTCCAACAACGTTCTCAAGTCCAGCAAACAGGAGATGATGATCAATGGTGTCAAAAGCTGCACTGAGGTCGAGCAAAACAAGTAAAGAGACAAAACCCTGATCAGAGGCCAATAACAGTCATTTACCACCTTAACTAGCGCCGTCTCTGTGCTATGATGAGGCCGAAATCCTGACTGATACATTTCATAAATGTTGTTCCTCAGTAGATGTGAGCAGAACTGCTGTGCTACAACCTTTTCTAGAATCTTGGAGATAAAGGGGAGGGTTGATATTGGACTGTAGTTGGACACCTGACATGGGTCAAGGTCAGGTTTCTTAATTAGAGGGTTGATAACTGCAGTTTGAAGGATTTTGGTACAAAACCAGTGCTAATGGAAGAGTTTATTATTTTTAAAACAGGTTCAATTCCCTCTGGAATGATCTGTTTGAGGAAACTTGTAGGCGAGGGATCGAGAATGCAGGTTGATGATTTTGATGAGGAAATTAATGAAATTAGGTCATTCTCATGAATAGGAGTGAAGCTTTGTAATTGATTGTCTGTTATAATGACACTGCTGTCTACAGGGTTACTTGTAAAATAATTTGGATTTATATTAACCGTCTGGATTTCTTGCCTGATGTTTTCAATTTTATTATTAAAAAAGTTCATGAAATCATTACTACCTATTGATGGTGTGCATGTGAGTGCAGTGCTTTTATTCCCTGTTCATTTTGCTACCGTGCTGAATAAAAATCTAGGATTATACTTATTTTCTATGAGGGTGGAGAAATATGCTGATCAGCAGCACTAAGAGATTTTCTGTAAATGACTCCTGCCTACTTTTCTCATCATTCTGTCGATCCCAATTCTGTTTCTTTAACCGCTTTCTCCTTATGCTCTCCTGCACTTCCTCATTCCACCACCACGTCTCTGTCTTTCATTTCAATTTTCAGATGTTACACCAAGTAGCTTTCTAGCTGTCTCCCTTATCACTCCTGCAGTAGTTTCCCAATCATCCAGCACCTCATCACCACCACGAGCCCCTGTCTGACCTCTTCCCTGAACCTCCCTGAACATTTAAAGTGCCAAACCTCATCTCCACTCTCCTACACTTCTCCTTTCCCTGCCGTCTCTGTAGACGTCTTCCTCCTCTCCTTCTCCTCCTTCGGCAGTAGCCCAATTTCCACTGGTACCCTGTTGGCTAACGATACCTGTGGCGGTCGTTGGTAACCCGGGCCTCGACCGATCCGGTATGAATTTCTCTTTTGTGATCTGCATATTTGATTTGGCACATGTTTTTACGCTGGATGCCCTTCCTAACACAACCCTCCCCATTTATCCAGGCTTGGGATCGGCACTAAGAGTGCACTGGCTTGTGCCTCCCTAATGGCTGGGTTGTGTGCCATCCCTTACTATGGTTTTTAAAACATGACATTGATTTCCTTCTAAGCGAGATATTATGAAGCGGGAAACAGATTAAGAAAATGGATTAGCTGTTCCAAGTGTGTGGAGGTTGGACTGCATCAAGGATCGGTTCTGAGCCCTTTCCTGTTTGCAGTGGTAATGGACAGGTTGAAGGACGAGGTCAGGAGTCTTCATTGACTATGATATTCGCAAATGATATTGTGATTTGTGGTGAGAGTAGGGAGCAGGTGGAGAAGAGCCTGGAGAGGTGGAGGTACGTGCTGGAGAGAAGGTAAATGAAAGTCAGTAGGAGTAAGAGTACATGTGTGTGAATGAGAGGGAGGGCAGTGGAGGGGTGCGGTTGCAGGGAGAAGAGGTGAAGAAGGTGGAGGAGTTCAGGTACCTGGGGTCAACAGTGCAAAGTAATTGCGAGTGTGTTAGAGAAGTGAAGAAAAGTGTGCAGGCAGGGTGGAGTGGGTGGAGAAGAGTGATAGCAGGAGTGATTTGTGATAGAAGAGTATCTGTGAGAGTGAAAGGGAAAGTTTATAGGACTGTGGTGAGACCTGAGATGATGTATGGATTAGAGACAGTGGCATTGAGTAAAAGACAGGAGGTGGAGCTGGAGGTAGCTAGCTGTAGATGTTGAGATGTTCATTAAGAGTGACGACGATGGACAGGATTAGAAATGAGTTTATTAGAGGGACAGCGCATGTAGGACGTTTTGGAGACTAGGTGAGGGAGGTGAGTTTGAGATGGTTTGGACATGTGCAGAGGAGGGACATGGGGTATATCAGTAGGAGAATGCTGAGGATGGAACCACCAGGAAGGAGGAAAAGAGGAAGACCAAGGAGGAGGTTTATGGATGTGGTGAGGGAAGACATGCATGTAGTTGGTTTGAAAGAGGCTGATTTTAGAGGACCGGAGGTATGGAGAGGGATGATCCTCTGCAGAGACCCTTAAAGGAAGCAGCCAAAAGAAGATTATGTATGTTGATACTGACTTCAAGGTCTTGTTCCTTTACATAAAGGACGTTTGTCCTTTTACCTTTTATTCACATCACTTTGAGTTTCTTGTGCTTAAGTGGGCTGTATGTGATAAATTTAGCCATTGGCTTAAAGGGCACCGGTTCACAGCTTGGACAGATAATAATCCCCTGACGCACATCTTGACCAAACCGAGGCTTGATGCCTATGAACAAAGGTGGGTGGCTAATCTCGCCGCCTTGTATTCAATGTTAAATATGTTCCTGGGTCAAAGAACACGATAGCGGACACTTCGAGTAGGCAACCTTTTGTTGACGGTCGTGTTAACTACCGCTTATTTAGGGAACACTATGTCAAGTTTGTAGCGGAGTCAGAGAACCATACCTGTGCTGCTGTGCAAGATGCTTTCCCGTTGTCAAATGCCAGTCAGCGAGTATCTGACAGTGTGGAGGTTTCAGCGGGTGCTTGTGATTGGCAGGAGGTCAATTCTGGTGTGGATGTGTGTGGTAGTTTTTTTAAGTGCAGACGTGGCTGTTGTCTTTTCTAACCATCTTCATTGGGATGAGGGAGCAAAAGTGTGGGCTACTCCCCTGTCTGGATTCGTCCAACAGATCAATGACGTTGGGTTTTATTGTACAAATGTATTTCCTCACAATGTCCAGCTTTTCCTGAAAAGTCTGTCTTATAAATGTCCTTGTAAGTATCTCTGCAACCGAATCAATTTCTTCACCATCAGTCGTTGTGGAATAAAAAACAGCTATTAGATCCACATGAATAGATTTGAGATTGTGCAGTTTGATACAGATGCGGGTTGTGAGCTCTGACTAGTGAAGCTCTCTGACCATCCAATTAAAGGATGTGAAAATGGCGATGGTGCTGGATGACTTCTAAAGGGCCTTTAAGCAACATGTACTTTACACTACGTGTCTGAAATCTGATTGGATAGAAACATAAACACATGATACTTAAAGCAATGACACCAAGAGAAAAGCTATGCAATGAAGAGAATAGACTATTGGGAATAATTTAATAAATATTAATAATAAAAAAAAAAGAGAAAAGATTAAAAAGTCAATGATTCTGTGTTTAGGCCAGCAGAGTAGCCCCCTGCTACTGTCAGTAAACTGTAATAAAAGATACCGTGGTAACAGAGGACTCTTGAACAGGTTATGTGTCTACATGCAAGACATTTATGTGTTCAAAATCATCAAAATATTCCAGGTCAAATACAGAAAAAATGTGTGTTTATATTGCTAGGCAGATTCAACAATCCAACCAATCAGGTGCAAGGAAAGGGTAATACACAACATATACAGAACATATACAGAACCAACTCCTCAGTTTTTAACAGTCCAAATGTAAGGGTTTTTATCATCCATGAGCTTTTTATAGTAAATAAACAGGTGAAGACTGACAAATGTTCAGAATGTGCAGGAGCATCGCAGGCTGTCAGCTTTATTCCTCAAAACAACTTTACAGAAATAAACAGAGCAACAAATGAACTTTTTTAGGAAGCTTGTGCAGTTTTTCAGACTTTGTTCTCTTGAAGTCTTCCCTCTGAAACACAAAAGACATTTTTATATGAATGCTTTCAGATGTTTCATGGAAGTCAATGAAATAATAATGAATGGTGTTACAGAGGCAACATCACCTCTGTGAGTCTGCAGAATTTCATACGTGTTTGGAGCAGAGAGCTGGAGAGAAGCATAAATATTCCCACTCCTGAGAACCTTAAACAGACAGTACAATTTCATCATCATCATCATCATGCAGAACATCACCAACATTCAAGAATACAACATTCTGCAGAAATGAAATCTCTTTTATTCAATACTCACCTTTATTTTTCCATAAAATCTGTAAAAGGTAATTGAATTAAATTTGGGTTTGTAATGAATATAATGCAACATTCTGACATCCAGATCGAATGGTAGAAATATTACTGAAAATGATCATGTGACTTACTGCTTTAATTTATAGATGAGAAAACTAATAACAGCAACACACAGGAGGAAAGCCACGGTAAGAAACAGAAGCAGATAATCTACTGCAGTATGGGTGCATTCTGGGAAACAACAACAAAAACATTGTAATGGATTTTGATTCATTTATACTTGATACAATATATTTAGACAGAAGTAATTATTACACCACTGTAGCTGTTCACCTGATTTGATTGGATTGAACAAGTGTGTGTCGACGCCTATCGTATTTATGCCAATACACTGCAGAGTGGGCGTGTCTATAAACAATTCATGGAATGTAATGAAGCTTTTTAAACCTGCGTCACCCACAGGCTCCTCTCGGATCGATGTGCTCTCAGAGGGAAGGAGAGTTTCACCAGAAAAATGCCACACAAGTTTAGGAAATGGATTTCCTTTAACTTCACAGGAACACATTATTAAATCCTGAGCACTGTTACAGCTGGATGTAGGTGAGACCTGAGGAGCATCTTAGAGAGCAAAGGGGGGTGGGGGGGGGGAGATTAGTATAAAATCAAACATCTGCAGTAGTGTCAAACATATTGAAACAAATGTTCTTGTGTTGCGTTCCTTTGTGGTCACACACCTCCTTCTTGGTATTGCTTTTTATGGTGGTCAGCCACACTTCCCTGCCAGAAGTAGGATTTGAGTTTGGGTCTTTATATCATCACAACGGCCAACCATTATTTTTAAAGAACAGTTGACACCTTCTGCTTCTACCTGAATATATCCAATCAAGATGATTCCCCATCCAGATGATGACTGCAGTAATGCTTCCAATGTCAGTGACTGACCATCTTTAATCCTGCATCTTGTTGTGTGTATTGCTGTGAGAAGAGTCAGATTGTGGCATATTGTGGCAGAGGGGGCATGGAAATAAGACTGATCACAGCATGAACGCTATGTGAACCGTATGAATTATTGAGGAACATATTGATCCGTACTAGGATTTATCATCCACAGACAGGTGGTGTAGTGGAGAGATTTAATCAAACTCTCAAAAAATTGACTCCGAGGATGCACGGAACTGGAATAAATGGCCGAGCCCCTATGTCCCCCATGAGGTCACAAAGGTTTCCACAGGGTTTTCCCAGTGAGACCTACCTCTTCCTGAAACTCTTAAACTAGCACTTTTTCCCGATTTTCCTGAGTTGTAGGCTAATGATATCTTACCAGTGTTGATTTATTAATAGATAGAGACTCAAAGCACTTATGTACATCGCTCTGAAAAAGGGCTTCTGCTACATATCATAAATGTAAATGTCAATATTAAATGCTGCATGGAGTGCTAAATGTCATCCATAAAAATTTGTGACCTTCTAACAGAAAATAATTCACACTTTGGGTCAATTAACAGTGTAGAATTTGCTGCAGGCTCAAGAATGGCAGTCCTGGTTGTATAATGGGGCACGCAGCTGCATGAATTTGCACCGGGAGAGAAGTTCTCATGTTACTACCGGAGTCAAGCTCTAAATTACATGCAAAATGGCAAAGGATCCTTTGAGGTTACACAGTGAGTTGGAGACATCAACTCTGAGGTTAGGTGCACAGAGGGAGGTGACACACTCCAGGTGTACCACCACAATCTCCTGAAACCATGGAGAGAGGTGGTACCTGTGTCTTTAACAACGGTGGTTCCCAAGAGGGAGGAGCTGTGGGCCAGATGAATGAACACCATATAGAGACTTCAGGTGTAGTGGTGCGCAGTCGCCCATACTGACTACCCAAACACAAAAAAGGAACTCATTGCTATGCTTAGTCTTAGTGCCCAAGAGCGACAGGTTGGTCCAGTTCTGTGTGGAGTATTGAAAAGTCAATGCAGTGTTGACGCTTATCCAATGACTCGCGTCCATGAACTGCTTGATTTGCTAGGCATGGGGTGCTTTTACGCTACAGTGTATTTAACCAAAGGATACTGGCAGATCAACACACTGACGCCACTCCATTTGCCAGTTTACACACTTCTGTTTTGTTTGTTTGGTCCAACAGCAACGTTTCAGCTTCTCGTGGACCCAACTTTTAGCCAGCCCACACTTTCTGGGACTGGTTGGCTGTTATCTGTGGTTTGTGCCTAATTATTCAGACATCACGAGCCTGCTGACTGATCTCATTAAAAAGGGAGCGTCAGATCCAGTGCAGTGGTCAAAGTCATGCCAGCAGTCTCACTCAGGTAAAAGCAGCACTCAGTGATGGAGCACTTTTTGTGGGTATGTGGCAGAGGGGGCGTGGTCAAGTACTATTTTCTGAATAGAGGGCGGAGCTGGAGGAGACGAGTAGTGAGAAAGAAACACCTGTTTGGAATCTGACTAATCTGTGTTCTCTACTGCATTGAGTGGGGAAGAGGATAAAAGAGAGAAAAGGAAATAAATAAATAAATAAATAAACAAATACAAGAAAACCCACACAGAGACGTGTCGGTGTGTAGAAACTCAAGATAAAGCTGGTTCTGTGTGTAAATTGCTGCAGACCTCTGGTTCTTCATTCTCTGAGTCAAAAAGGTCTTCCACACATAGTAATACTGAATGATTACGGGCTTGTTTTTCCCACCTTCCACCTTTCTGTCATGATGTAAGTGAAAGAAAGGGGTAGAATTGCTTCATTTAGCTGGTAATGTTGCCCAGAAGAGTCAATGTGAACTTGTTAATCACTCCATCTCATAACCTTAGGAACCTCAAGTCAAGTGGTTTTATTGTCATTTGAACCACATGCAGTTTGTACACTTCACTGTGAAATGAAATAATATTCCTCTAAGCTACTGCAGAAAAGAACGCAGAACTATAATGTAATGCAAATGTGTATAAAATGCAACCAAAGCAAACGCAGTATGAAATGTGATAAGAACAGAACAATGGCACGGTGAATAACAGTGAACACTGACTAGTGCACAGAGAGTGTGGAGAAAAGTGTTGCAAGACTTTCTGAAAACAAGGCAGTGTTTCAGCTGCCTTGGATGCTCTTGATAGTCCTTGTGTAGAACATAGTGACTGCTTGGAGATGGGCTTTCCTCAGACTTTGCAGAAATTAGAGATGCTGCTAGGTTTTCCTACCAGTGGTAATGGGTTTGAAGGACAAGGTGAAGTTCTCTGCCATGGGAACACCTAAGACTTTGGAACTCTTAATGGTCTCCATGAAAGAGATGTTCAGCAGCAAGTGATTGCTCCTTGTCTTCCTCAGGTCAACAACCATCTCTTTTGTTTTATCCACATTCAGCAATAGGTTGTTAGCTTTACACAGACAGTTAGCGTCTGCACTTTCTCTCTGTATGCTGACTTTTTGGTCTTGCTGATGAGACCCATAACAGTCATGTCATCAGCAAACTTGATGTGTTTGGAGGTGTACATTGCTGCACAGTTGTGAGTCAGAGTGTTAGCAGCCTGTGGGCCCTGGTGTCTCAGTCTGGTAATGATGGAGGTCTTCCAGTCAGAGAGTCTAGGATTCAGTTACAGACAGATATTCAGGCCCAGTGGGCTCAACTTCCTGATCAGGTGCTGAGAAATGATGTTGAATGCTGAGCTGATGTCCATGAGTAGGATGTGCACATATGTGTCCTATGTGGTGGAAACCCAGATGGAGGATGATGGTGATGGTGTGATCTGTAGAGTAGTTTGGACAATATGTGAACTGCAGGAAATCGGACCTTCTGATGAGTCTCTTTTGTGTCAGGACACTAGTTGTTGAAACAAGACACTGATGGAGACACCGTCAGTCGCCTTGAAGCACATTGGAATGATGTTTTATTTTTGCTCTTCAAAGAAATCATTTAAGTTGTTTAAAAGATGCAACACTGTCACAGACAGGTGATTTCCAGTAGTTGGTGATTGCTGATTTGTAAGTTTAGATTAGTGTAGGTCACCTGGTCAGCAGAAGTTTGTCTGCAGACCTGGTAGATGGGCTAACTATGGTAAGTGTACATTTTTATCATTTTAAATAGATTTTTGTCTTTCTTATCCCCTCGGATCGATTTGCCAAGAAGGCTCTAGATGGAGCAACACATATCACAGGAAGTCAATTCCTGCCACAACAAGGCATTGATCAGTGGATAGGATTTGCAAAGCTGAGCCAGGATACACTGCACCTTTACTAGCAAATAGAAATTGCAGAACCATGTATCCTTGTTTTGGCTTCTTTCAAGTTTGAAAACATGACTCCATTCTGATATAAAACTTGTGCATTAAACAGTACTCACACAGAACATCCAGGTGGATAGAAGAGTTGTGATCTCCATGCTGGTTCTGAGCTCTACAGTAGTATAAAGCACTGTGTGGAGAATCAGTGGTGTTGATGGTGAGATGGTTTCCGGTTCCTATCTGCTCTCCGTTCTCTCTGTACCAGGTGTAGTTCAGCACTGCTGGGTTTCCATCACTGCTGCAACTCAGAGACACTGAACTGCCCAAAAGCACTGAAGCAGATGGAGATGCTGATACTGAGGTGTTTCTAGGACCATCTAAAGGAGAAAGATCAGGATTTAGGAGCCTCCATGAGTTATTAAACATGAGATGATTATGAAGTGAATAATCAGCACTTACACAGAACATGTAGAGTAAAAGAGCTCTGTTCTGATTTGTTGAAGTTCTGGAGCTGGTAGGTGACAGTGCAGGTGAAATCACGTCCATGATGAAGGTGAGTAGCTTTGAAGTTCAGCTGAGAAGATCTGAATCTGGCATTGTGGTAATGTTCTTGTCTTCCCTCCTCAGGCAGGAAGTTCCATGTAAAAGTGGGAGGGTTAAAGGGACATGGAGATCGAGCTGAGCACATGAGCCTCACTGAAGTTCCCTCCAGCACCTTATTTTGGTCCATCAGCTCCCCATGATCCTCCTTATACAGTGTTATTGATGGACTGATTGGAGAGGCTGAGAAACACACAGTATCACATTACAGATGAGTTTGAAATGTGTTCCAGAGCATCATGAGTGTAATTACACACCACTGTGCTTCAGCTCTCACCTCTGACATTTAAATAAAGAGAAGAAGGATAAATATATTTCAAATTTCCAGACACTATTCTAAAGTAATATTCTCCAGTGTCACTCTCACTGATGTTGTAGAAGATGGTGGTGCAGTTCTTCATGTAGAGGTCGCCTATAATTTTGCCATTGATCTGGTTGCCTTCAGTAGATTTGGAGGAGAAGACTTTGTGTTTTGCCAAACTGTCACCTTTATACCAGACGCCTCTCGCGTTGTTTTGTAGTTGTTCATCATACTGTTCTTTAAAATCAAAACTGCAGGGTATGAGAACGCAGAGGCCTCTCAGAGCTTCTATACTCTCTGGTAGACTGATGAAAAATTCTCTACACAAAACAGCTACAAATAAACACACACACACACACACACACACACACACACACACACTTATTATTATAACACTCCACACATACATTCTTATGCTCAGATTAATAATAAATCATTATCAAACCTTGATACAAACAACAGATGATTACAAATTTCACTGCAAATTGCATATCTCGGGTCAGAAAGATCACCTAAAAATAAAAAGACACACACACACACACACACACACACACACAGCAACAACATCAAAGTTTTCAGTGGTTGAAGCTTATTAACTGAAACAGTCAAAACATTGCAGAGAATCCTGACTGTATCCATCAAAATGTTTAAATGAATTCATCAGCTACAGTTTTGAATCACAGTCAAGGAGAATCCAGATCTTACCACAGGAACACTGATGGGAGGCAGTCCAATACCAGCCTTCCCAATCATTTACATTAATGTGCAATTTTGTGTCAATCAGCCGCCAACCTCCAGAGTCAAAGAAAGAAAAAGAGGCTTTTAAATTTTTTGTATATCCCCAATCCTTAGAAAGTTAGGGGCAGAGCACAGGGTTAGGGGCGGGGTCAGGGTTAGGGGCGGGGTCAGGTTTAGGGGCAGGGTTAGGGGCAGAGCTCAGGGTCAGGGTTAGGGGCAGGGTCAGGGTTAGGGGCAGGTTTAGGGGCAGAGCACAGGGTCAGGTTTAGGGGCATGGTCAGGGTTAGGGGCAGGGTTAGGGGCAGAGCACAGGGTTAGGGGCGGGGTCAGGTTTAGGAGCAGGGGCAGGGTTAGGTGCAGGGTCAGCCATCACACAGCGCACCTGAAACCGAGAAGGTTAAAAGCCCTGCTCAATGGGGCAACAGTGGCAGATTGGCGGTGCTGGGGCTTGAACCCCCAACATTCCAATCAGTAACTCGTAAGACCATTAAGCCTTAACCATTACACTTCCCTCTATTTAGTATGGACACCTTGAAGAGATTTTGGTGAACCTGACAGATAAGTTACCAGAATATTAATACTCCCATTGAATGCACCCTTGGTGAAGTCATGAAATTCAACCAAGAATGAATATAATAAATGCTACAAAATATATATAATTGCAGAGCATACTATACATTAATTAGGGGTTCTGGTACCCAGGTTGGGGTGTCTTCATGTAAGCATCTGGTGGGGAGGTGGTAGCTTCATGGTTAAGACATTGGAATTTGGATCCGAAGGTCATAACTTAAAATTCCAGCCACACCAAGCTGTCACTCCTGGGCCCCTGAGCAAGGCACTTAACCATGTAGCTGCTCAATTGTATAACTAAAAAAAATGTATGTTGCTCTGGATAAGAGCATCTACCAAATGCAGCAAATGTAAATAGTGATAACACATGCAGGTGAGACACCAGTTTTGGTGTCAGTATTGTGAGGACAGTATTGCATTCCACCTACCAGCATTATTATTATTATTATTATTATTATTATTATTATTATTGTTATTGTTGTTATTATTGTTGTTTTCTTTTGATATTGGAATGAAATAATAATTAACTCTTGGACCTATACGATGTGGTCTCAAGTTTGGAGTTTCGCTCTGTTCACAAAAAAGTACTTTATTTATCTACGTTTCCACACAATCAGCTTCAAAATAGTCCCCTTGCACAGCAATACAGTGCCCCCAGTGTTCTTCTGGAATGTGTCCTGGAAGTCTTCTTTTCTAAGCGTGTTGAGCATCTTCTGCGATTAACACCGGATCTCAATGCTGTCAAAATGGTGACCTTTGAGCTGGATCCTCGGGAATAGGGCGAAGTCAAATCTGGCTAGTAGTGTGGGTTCGGATGTGAGATCATGTGGATTGTTCTCTGACAATCATCATGCACAAGTTAGCAAATGGTTTCGACATTTTCGGGGGTTGAGCTTGTCGAAGGTCTTTTGTCATGATGTTCTTCCTTTTTTTAAGTGAGCTTGTTGCTCAAAACACCTCTAACGACTCGCTGCAGCATCGATGTATGTCAAACTTATGTCTTGTTAAATGTCTCTGTGGCAGATTTGCCCAGTTTCACACACAGTTTCATGTTTGCTCTTTCTTCTAACTTGCTGTCCATGTTGAATCTACAAACTTGGTAACGCATGTGATCAGAATAGCACCAGTTACATCATTAGTCTTGAAACTTTTTATACCTCCTCGTAAAGTGGTAGCGCTCCAGTGCAATGCTCAAATTTGCTACTAAATATTTGAAATAAACATTAATTACAGGTAACCGAAACCATCTTAACATTATATCTTATAGACTTGGATTAGTATTTTTACATTAAACAGTCCTACCCCCCCCCCCCCCACCTACACACACAAACCTTTAAGTGTAACAATTATATTTATATCCAACAGAAAAAATTTTCTTACTCACACGAGGCAGAGTTGAGAAATCCTTTCATACTACACTGATAAACTGTGTATATAGAATGATTGTATTGACGGTTGAAATGGTGGTAACGGTTTACACTCTCCTTTATCCACGTCGCACTGAGGATTAATCACACCAGTGTCTCTGTGCTTTGTTTTGCAGTGAATGAATGAATACGTCTTTGTTAGTGTGTCTTGTGTGTTTGTGAGGTCTGTTTGTTGCCCCAGCATTGCCCCCCCCCCCCCCTCCACCCCACATACAAATATTCCCTGTTTTTTTATTTGTATTTATTCACCTCTCTAATGATATAATATTGTATAATAGAGATTATATACAGTAGATTCTGCATCTGATTGGATCATGCCTGTAAGGAAGTTTTACATTGATGACTAAATGTCAGGCTCTTCCTGGTTCATGGTGCACTCCACCAGTATTCCAAGTTTTCGGACAGTCGCATTTGGATCCCTCTAGTCGCAGCACTGACAGAATCATCCAGACAACAATGGACCCCGCGGATGCCAAGGACTTGCAGTCCCAGCTATATGAACTAAAAATGAATGTTTACTACTGCGTTCCGAGATCTGTTACAATGCTGTGATGAACTACCAGTTCCAGCCTTGGTAGCTGTTTTGGTTCCCATTTCGAGCCAATCCAGCAGCAAGCCTTCCCCCACCTCTAAATCTTACTTGGAGTGCCGGTCAGCCTTGGTTCTCCACTGGGGGAGAACCAACTCTGTTGGGGGACTTTGCTGCCCAACCTCAGCCTTCCTGACTTGCTGAGGGTATTGCCCAGCTCTCTTGAGATGACAATATCACCGCTCTGTCTATCTGCCGCTCCCGAGTCCTTCTGAGGACGTCACTCCGCCTCAGAGACCGGCTGAGGGCATCGCTCCGGCTCAGAGACACGCAGAGGGTGAGGGAGGCTTGCTCCATTCTTCAGCTTGCATTTCCTGACCTCCAAGGCGCCTCAAGTCCTGCTGTGTCTGCTGCTGGCACCCGACCTTCCTTATGCCCTGACTCAAGAACGTTTGTGTAAAAATATAAAAGTCCAGAAATATATTTAATCAAACAGAGCTGCAAACCGGGGCAATACAGGTGATGAGCAAAAACACAGTCCAAAAATGTCCTTAATCAAATACCAGGAAAGAAGAGCAATGCAGGAAAAACTAAATAAGAATCCAAAAACAGTCCAAAGTTCTAAACCGAAATGCAGTGCCTCAGACAAACCTTTACAATGTGAATAACAACATGGACCGGATATATCTCTGTAGGACTTTGCATATGCATGTATTCCATGTTTACAATGCACACTATACACAAACACACACACACACACACACACACAAAATGCACTCCTGTTTCCTGCACTATAGTAACTTTGTAAAATGATGTCAAGTCAAGTCAAGAGGCTTTTATTGTCTACACTGTCTACACAATTATTGTATACACAGTGGTACACAGTAAAAACGAGACAAAACAACACAGAGCTACAACACAACACAAAGCTACATAAAGTGCATCAAGTGCAAACAGTGCAGACCAAAAACAGTGCAAACAGACAGACAACACAAGAAACAGTTCAGTTCAGTTCAGTTGTGTGTTGAGCAGCCTGATGGCTTGCGGGAAAAAGCTGTTACACAGTCTGGATGTGAGGCCCGAATGCTTCGGAATCGCTTTCCTGATGGCAGGAGGGTGAATAGTGTGTGTGTGTGTGTGTGTGTGTGTGTGTGTGTGTGTGTGGGGTGTGTGTGAGGGGTGTGTGGGGTCGTCCACAATTCTGTTGGCTTTGTGGATGCAGCATGTGGTGCAAATGCCCATGATAGAGGGAAGAGAGACTCCGATGATCTTCTCAGCTGTCCTCACTATCCTCTGTAGGGTCTTGCGATCCGCGACGGTGCAGTTAAAAAACCCAGCAGTGATGCAGCTGCTCAGGATGCTCTCAATGGTCCCTCTGTAGAACATGGTCAGGATCGGGGGAGGGAGATGAGCTTTCCTCAGCCTTCTCAGGAAGTAGAGACGCTGCTGGGCTCTTGGTGATGGAGCTGGTGTTGAGTGACCAGGTGAGGTTATCCGCCAGATGAACACCAAGGAATTTGGTGCTCTTGACGATCTCCACTGAGGATCCATCGATGAGTGAGTAGTGCTCTCCAGTAGTCTACAACCATCTCTTTGGTTGTGTCACCGTTCAGAGACAGGTTGTTGGCTCCACACCAGGCTGTTAAATGGTGCACCTCCTCTCTGTATGCTGACTCATCGTTCTTGCTGATGAGACCCACCATGGTCGTGTCATCAGCGAACTTGACGATGTGATTTGAGCTGTGCATTGCTACACAGTCGTGAGTCAGCAGTGTGAACAGCAGTGGGCTGAGCACACAGCCCTGAGGGGCTCCAGTGCTCAGTGTGGTGGTGCTGGAGATGCTGTTCCCGATCCGGACTGACTGAGGTGACGGAGACTCCTGTCTGACCTCGTCCGTTAACCTGTCCATCACCACTGCAAAACAGGAAAGGGTTTAGAGCCGATCCTTTATGCAGTCCAAACTCCACCTTAAACGAGTCTGTCGTTCCTACTACACACTTCACTGCTGTCACACTGTCCTCATACATGTCCTGCACCACCCTCACATACTTCTCTGACACACCAGACTTCCTCATACAATACCACAACTCCTCTCTCCACCCTGTCGTACGCTTTCTCTAAATCCACAAACACACAATGTAACTCCTTCTGACCTTCTCTATACTTCTCCATCAACATTCTCAAAGCAAATAATGCGTCTGTGGTGCTCTTCCTCGGCATGAAACCATACTGTTGCTCACAGATGGTCACCTCTTCTCTCAGCCTGGCTTCCACTACTCTTTCCCATAACTTCATGGTGTGACTGATCAACTTAATTCCCCTGTAGTTACTGCAGGTCTGCACATCTCCCCAATTCTTAAAGATCAGTACCAGCACACTCCTTCTCCATTCCTCAGGCATCTTCTCACCTTCCAGAATCTTGTTAAACAACCTGGTTAAAAACTCCACTGCCATCTCTCCTAAACATATCCATGCTTCTACAGGTATGTCATCTGGTCCAACAGACTTTCCACTCTTCAACTTCTTAATCGCTGCTCTCACTTCCTCCTTACTAATCCTATCCACTTCCTGCTTCACCATCTCCACACCATCCAACCTTCTCTCTCTCTCATTTTCTTCATTCATCAGCTGCTCAAAATACTCCCTCCATCTTCTCAACACACTCTCCTCACTAGTCAACACATTTTCATCTCCATCCTTTATTGCTCTAACTTGCAGCACATCTTCCCAGCTCGGTTCCTCTGTCTGGCCAATCGCTACAAATCCTTTTCTCCTTCCTTAGTGTCCAACTTCTCCTACAGCTCCTCATATGCCTTTTCCTTTGCTTTTCTTATAATGAAGCTAAAGTTCTACTCATCTCATCTCATCTCATCTCATCTTCTCCCGCTTATCCGAGGCCGGGTCGTGGGGGCAGCAGTCTAAGCAGAGATGCCCAGACTTCCCTCTCCCTAGACACTTCTTCCAGCTCTTCCGGGGGGACACCGAGGTGTTCCCAGGCCAGCCGGGAGACACAGTCTCTCCAGCGTGTCCTAGGTCTTCCCCGGGGTCTCCTCCCAGTGGGACGCGCCCGGAACACCTTCCCGGGAAGGCGTCCAGGAGGCATCCGGAACAGATGCCCGAGCCACCTCAGCTGACCCCTCTCGATGTGGAGGAGCAGCGGCTCTACTCTGAGCTCCTCCCGAGTGACCGAGCTTCTCACCCTATCTCTAAGGGATCGCCCAGCCACCCTGCGGAGAAAGCTCATTTCGGCCGCCTGTATCCGGGATCTTGTCCTTTCGGTCATGACCCAGAGCTCATGACCATAGGTGAGAGTAGGAACGTAGATTGACCGGTAAATCGAGAGTTTCGCCTTGCGGCTCAGCTCTTTCTTCACCAAGATAGACCGGTACATCAACCGCATTACTGCAGAAGCTGCACCGATCCGTCTGTCAATCTCCCGTTCCACCCTTCCCTCACTCGTGAACAAAACCCCAAGATACTTAAACTCCTCCACTTGTGGCAGGAACTCTCCACCAGCTAAAGTTCTACTTTTTTTTTTTTTAAAGTAAAGCTAAAGTTCTACTTTAAAAAAAAAAAAGATAAATAAATAATGTGCTTTAAATGTATCAGATTGTATTACGTGAATGGGAGGTACACTCTTCGTGTCTGGCTCTGAATTAGCTTCACGGAAAGATGAGCTGATGAAGATGATACTTAGAGTTGAATGGTGTTTGGTGTAAAAGGAAAAAAACACATCAAAGGCCCGCGACCCGCGGCGCCATTTGAACGTCATGACGTCACCGAGGAGGCGCATCGGCCCCGCCTTCTTCCATCGGTTCGCGCGCCACCTGCGTCATTTCCGCCAGCGGAGGGAGGAGGAGGACAGAGGAGCGGAAAATGGCGGACGGTGTTGATCACATCGACATTTACGCAGATGTAGAAGAGGAGTTTAATCAGGTATTAAATGAGAAATAAATGAGTCCGCGGCTCGGGTTGAGTTCCGGCTCCGCTTTAACGCTGATGTTCGGCGCGACGCGGGTTTACCTCAGAGCTGCTGCACGCGCGCGCTCTGTCTTTAGCGTCGCAAGCTAACGCGAGTGCGCACAATGAAAATGTCCCGCACGGAGGCCGCGTCTCAAATCGCGCGCTTGCGACTACAGAGGCGCACTTAGTAGGGAATGAGGTGCCGCCTTTCTCAGCACTCCAGAGTGCACACTTTATATAAATCCAGCTTGATTTGGGATTCGATCCCCCCCCCCCCTCCCCGCTGTTTTTCGTATTAGCGCTACTACATGATACGTTTTTATAGTTTTTTTTAATTGCATTGATTTATTCCTCAATGTTTAAATACATTACAATCAGTGTTTGTGCTCAAGGAAGTGACCTGAGGCTGTTATTGTGATGATCGAGTCCGGTTTGTGGTCGTGTGTGTGTGTGTGTGGTTTTGGGCTAATGAGCGCTTAGCATTCACTCTGCAGAATAATGTTAATCAGGAATTGTGGCATTTGTTAAATATGTACGTTTGTTTTATTAAAGGTGTAATTTAGTGTTTTTGAAGCACACGTTTATACACGAGCTATAGAGGGGCGGTACTGTGTGTATTTATTGAGTGTTTATGTAAAAGTGCTCCATGTGGATTCATATAAAATGATAACGTAAAAATGATAACGGTTTGTAGTGAATCTTCACTTAAACATTTATAACTCGAGGTACTGATTTATTGTCTTTATAATTCCAGCAGGTCAGATTTGGTGATGAGTCGTTCATTTCCGATTCATTTATTTCGAGTCTTTAATGTGACTCAGAAGAACGAGTCGACTCAGTGATTCATTCATTTTTTACTGCACGCGCATGAACAAAGCATCAGAAAATCTCAGTAGATTATG
>JAAIIK010020517.1:43448-67017 GCA_014706435.1 Silurus glanis
ACCCCTTCACCTGGGTAAGGCACACACACACACCCCTTCACCTGGGTAAGGCACGCACACACACACACCCCTTCACCTGGGTAAGGCACGCACGCACACACCCCTATCACCTGGGTAAGGCACGCACACACACACACCCCTTCACCTGGGTAAGGCACGCACACACACACCCCTATCACCTGGGTAAGGCACGCACACGCACAAGACGTACACATGCATGCTCCTGGGTTAGGCTAACACACACGCACCATAATCTAAATTATAATGTAATTATTGAAAGGTTGTTGTGTTTGAATATGAACCTCTGCATGTTCTTCACAGTGGACCACAGATGAGGATCTGACAGAAGCCATTCGCTCCGTCGGCATCAACGATGTTCTTGAGATCAAGTTCTTTGAGAACCGAGCTAATGGACAGTCGAAAGGGTGAGGCCATGTGAAGGCTGTTTGTACTCACTGTCGAGTTGTGGATCACACAGCATTCTTCTGTACACTGATCTGTTCAAGTGATTCTAGATTCCTGAAATCAAACAAATCAAAAGTCAGTCCTCAAAAGTTCAAAACAATTCTAGGACCACATCAGAAATGGTAGAACTTGCTGTACTGTTCTAGAATCTGTGAATCCTCTCATCATCCTCCTTTGTGTGTTTGGATTTAAAAATGGCTGTGCGGTTTGTGTTGGTTGGTATATAACAGTGTACATGGAAAGTTTTTTTTATGAAACGTTCTGTGCATGTGTTTTGTTGCAGGTTTGCGTTGGTGTGTGTTGGATCAGAAGCCTCCTCCAGGAAGTTGATGGATTTGCTGTCGAAGCGAGAGCTGCACGGCCAAAACCCGATCGTCACACCCTGCAACAAACAGTCCCTCAGTCAGTTTGAGCTGCAGTCACGTAAGAGTGAGTCCTGTCCCGCCTCGAGCCCTCCACATCACCACACACTGTCACTCTGTTCCTCACAGCACTGCAAAGAACTTTGAGTGTGTGCAGGGTGGGTGAAGTGTGTGTATGATGGTTGCCCTTCGGGGATGAGTGTTAATAATCTTATGTTTTTAGGCACCCAGTCGGGGCAGATGTCAGGGGAAGGGAAGGCAGGTCCTCCAGGTGTAGGTCCCCGTGGTGGTTTTCCCCTTGGTAGGGGTCGAGGACGCTTTCCAGGTCCCGCAGGACCAGGAGGAGATCGCTTTCCTGGGCCAGTCGGACCAGGAGCACCCCCTCCACACTTCCCTGGTACGACACTTTACTAATTATTTACGTATTAGTGTTTTGTATGTGTGATGATTAATTGCACCTTGTAACATTCCCCCCTCCCCCCCCCTTTTCAGGTGGTATACAGGGTCCTCCTCGCCCTCCACCAGGCCCCCCTGGTCCTCCGGGTCCTCCTGGCCCACCACCTCCTGGTCAAGGTTTAGCCCCACCCCTTTCAGGTCCCCCTAATCGAGGGGACCGCCCACCTCCCCCTGTCCTATTTCCTGGTCAGTTTGGCCAACCTCCACTTGGCCCGTTACCTCCTGGTCCACCACCTCCTGGTTATGGTCCACCCCCTGGTCCACCCCCACCTCAGCAAGGTCCACCCCCTCCTGGGCCATTCCCACCTCGTCCTCCTGGTCCTATTGGCCCGCCCCTGGCTTTAGCTCCACCCCCTCACATGCGTGGTCCACCTCCGGGAGGCCCACCGCCTGCCCCCCACGTCAACCCCGCCTTTTTCCCGCCACCCGGGAACAACAATATGGCGGCGCCGGATCGAGCCCCGCCCCCAAACGACCCTTACGGACGGCCTCCTCCTTATGACCGGGATTACGGACCGGGCAGGTAACAGACTTTCCAGTATGTTGTGCCTGTGATCTCAGGTGTCAGGAGGTGATGCACCTGTGTTCTCGTCTTCATTTCTCTCGTACGTGTTGTCAGGGAGATGGACGCAGCTCGGGCTCCTCTGAGCGAGGCTGAATTTGAGGAGATAATGAACAGGAACAGAGCTATCTCCAGCAGTGCGATATCCAGGGCTGTGTCAGACGCAAGCGCGGGTGATCAAATACACACACACACACACACACACACACACCTGACTTCTGAGAGAGAGAGATGACTCTGAATTCTAAGAGATCTTTTAGTATGGAGGAATGGAGTATTTTGAAATGATGGATGGAGCACTGATGGAGTATTTTTCTCACGTGTGTGTGTGTGTGTGTGTGTGTGTGTGTGTGTGTGTGTGTGTGTGTTTCAGGAGATTACGGCAGTGCTATTGAGACACTGGTGACTGCGATTTCGTTAATAAAGCAGTCGAAGGTTTCAGCTGATGATCGCTGTAAAGTCTTAATCAGCTCTCTACAGGACTGCCTACACGGCATCGAGTCCAAATCTTACGGCTCCGCCTCCAGGTACACTGCTCACCTGCCGTCAGGTCTGGCCGTATCCCTGTGCTCCACTCATCCTGTCCTCTCATTGACTTCCTTCCCTCTCAGCAGAAGAGAGCGATCGCGGGACCGGGACCACAGTCGCTCCCGCGAGAAAAGTCGACGCCACAAATCGCGCAGCCGCGACCGGCACGAAGATTACTACCGAGAAAGGAGCCGCGAGCGAGATCGCCACCGCGAGAGGGACCGCGACCGCGAGAGAGACCGCGACCGAGAGAGGGAATACCGCCATCGTTAGGACAAAGAGGTGTGTGTTTGATTTATTCATCTGTGTTCCTCACTTTCATTACGTATTTCTTAATGACCCTTTTTAAACCAGCTCTGCTACGCCACTACAGGACACACCAGGTAGGTAACAGTACGGTAAGGACTCGCACAAATACACACTTTTATTTTACACACTTAATACTTTATTTTTGTATTAATTCCATGCTGAAATTTGATTGGTTCTTGATGTGATTATATATAGTGTGTGTGTGTATATGGAGGATGAATTCTAGCTCCTGTGTGTTGCTGTGTTTTTATAATTGTGTTTTTATAGATATTCCAGCAGTAAATAATAAAATATTAACTTAAGTGCAGACTGTGAGAATATATTGTTTAAATGTTGGATTTTGTTTTATATTTAAATTGGCTGTAATGTCTTTGGGAATGAGACTGAGTGTATCCTGAGAGGGAGTAAATAATGAATCTGCTGTATTCTGCGTTTGTGCAGTCCAGAATATTTGTCTTAAAATGGCGAGTGTAAATATTGTTCAGGACGGTTATTAAATTCACGAATAAGTGCTTATGTTGGGTGAGTGTGTCTCTGAAAGCCCATTCCACTGTTGTTGGTTATCCTGTGAAGACCCGTGATCATATTTTGTAGAATTATTATAAAGCGGAATTTTAGCAGTAATTAGTGCTTTAGCATTGTTTTAAAGCAAATACTCAGTTAGCATGATCATAATGTCAGATAGACTCTACTCTATTACCTGTAGTCAGTTAGTTTTTTACACATGTACCAAAACCTTTCATTATTTACATCATTCTTCTACAGCAGTTTGCTATCAAATTGGGATCTCCTGATCCATGTCAGTAATTTGTCCAGGTGAAGTAGTAAGTTGTAATGAAGTATCTAGTTGAACCCTGCTATGCTGTGGGATTACTTCTAAACAGTCATTATTAATGTTCATTATTGTGGATGTAACTTTTGAATTAAAATAAAAGTGCTAAAAGTTTTATCCAGTAATTCCTTACTGTAGCCTGCTGAAGAATTTAATATACTGTGACTCGGTGATGATCTAATGAGAAAATGTGATTTAAATCTCTGTACTCTAACTATGAGCATTGACTGATCTAATATTGGAATAAAGTAGCTGTTTTCTGTCAGTAATCATGTATGTATCCGTGATTTTACGCTGTCAGGCCTCTTATAGACGCAGTACCAAAACCTAATGTTAAGGTGCTTTGTTCAGATATTTATTAGTACAATATTTATTGCTTGAAGTTACTGTTTGTACAGAAAAACATGTAAATGAAATCCCATGTGTTAAATATGTAACGATCATGTTGAATGTTTTAATTGGTGAATCAGATTGGCTTTATTCTGTCAAAACTGCCCAATATTTAAAAATGTCCAAAGGTTATGGAAAAGGTGTTGTTTTTTTTGTTTGTTTTTTTTTTTTTTTTTTTTTTTTTTTTAATGAAAAGTTTTAGTATGAAGTGTTACATAAGATCAAAGTTTTGGTGTAACTGTGATCACATTTCATTCTGTCAGTTAGTTTCTAAAATAACGTTGGTCTTAAACTGATAAACCCGAAGTGCTGCATGGTTGTGTGGACTTATATTTATGGACTTCAACTGATTTGATCATTTTGGGATTTTGGCCTTCTGTTTCATTAGGAAGTGATAGTTTAAATACAGTTTCTGTGGAGTGTTTTATGGGGTTTGAGACATGTGTAAGTTTCTTTTCCCTCTGCAACAAACTCAGTAATGTAACAGTTTAAAGATTTCCTTTGACCAAACAACTCTATAAATGTCCACATGTTCCAGTTAATTTTCAGTGAAAAGAACAGTTTGTTTCTCAGCTGAAATACTTTACTGCCTCTTGTAAAACTCTAAGATGCTCTTCACTAGTTGGAGATTTCATTCTGACCTTGTGATCCACTTCACCCCAGAGTAGTTCAGTAGGATTTAGGTGCGGTGACTGGGCAGGTCGTTCCATGATAGATATCACTCCAGATGACTGTTTCCTCTCTAAATAAAACGTACGCTTTCACTATCCGGAACCATCCCTGCTCCAAAACAACCCCAATCCATTAAACCTCCACCCCCATGTCTGACTGTGGGGGTGAGGGAGTCTGATCACATCTTCTGGTAGACATAAAATCTTACATTTGGACTCCAGAACTTTGATCCACTATCACATTAATGTGTACAAAAGGAACTTGCATGTGACTCAAAAACCATAAAAGACTGTGTTTCCACACTTTCCACTGCTGTGTATATTGTATCTGCTCAGCTCTCACTTTAATCCAACACATTAAAATGACTGATGGTAAACACGTCAGACGTTATTTATTAGTGTGTTAGATTTATTTAGCAGCAGTGATGTTTACTCATGTGATGTATGAGTATGTAATCATGTAATCATTAGTGAAATAACACCACTTTATTATACACACACTTATTTCCCATTGTCCGGATTGGGCTAATAATAAGTGACTAGTCACTTACTAATGTGAACACAAGGACCAGTCAAATCTGAGCTCAAACTCGAGTCAAAAATCTACACATGGGGTCATCAGTATTGTGTATATTGAAGATGTCATCATGTTTTTCTGCAGTGGGTTTTAACTCTGATGCACTGATATGTGATTCAGAACATGTTCAGCTTCAGTTATAGAGATATAATGTGGAGGACAGTATCATTTCCATTGACTTGAAAATGTCCACAAACTAATCCATTACCATTTGAGTTGCCTTTAATGTAATGAGAGTAAGCAGTCTCTATCACTACCATGGACATTTTCAGACTCTGTGATTGTTTATAAATGTTTAATATGACAGTTCTTCTCCATCTGAATGTACTAGTGGACTCTGGTCCACATGACTGAAAACACGGTGGAGTAGAATTGTTGTATTGCGTGATAGTAACGTTTTAATGACTGTGTGTGCACTTATTCAACATGATTATATTGTTGCCTTGTTACATCTAGAGTGAAATTGATTCTCTGTAGTGTAACATAGAGACGTGAGAACACGTTGTCATGGTTAGTGCTTTGGTCTTGTTTCTGATCTCCGTATTACTGAAGGTGAGATGTTTGAAGATGACTGTGATTTATAGCTTGGGTGTAACTCATCAGTTAACTGATTGTATTTTATGGTTATGAATGTGAAAGAAATTGTTCATAAATAGTTGTAAGAGTATTTAAAAAATAAGTTTAGTTTTTAGGGGAACAGGGCAGGTGCATCAAGTAAAGGTTATAAGTCATTATTTACTTTAATGCATCATTTATTTATTCATTCTGATTAAAGCTGAGAAATCTAAACTCTTAGTACTGTGTTGTTAAATTAAATGGACATGAAGGGTTTTAATTTGCTAGTTTTCTAACTACACATGTTTTATACTGACCTGCTCAGTGTGCGCTTGATGAACCTGCTCTGTGGGGATGAAGATTATCTGTAAGTCAGTCAGTCACGGTAGCTGCTGGTCAGTATTTCCTCCTGCAGTAAGGGTTATTGCACAGTAAAACTGTAGTACATTCACCTCCTTTAAACACAACATTCTACGTACGTTTGTAATAATTTACACTGTCATGATTTATTGTCAGTATGCCGGAAGTTGAAACTGTTTTATTTATTGAGTTGATGTTGGTTGTTCAAAGCAAAGTGTCAATTTCAGTACGTTTGTGAGGAACGTTTTAGTGCTGAAATTTGTGTCTGGTTGCAGTTGAATTACTGCGAGATTTAACTTGTTAAGGAAAAGTCACTTCAAAGTAATTCAACTGCAACTTTATGACTCAAGTGAAATTCCAAATATCAAAGGCATATCATATGGATTTCAAGAGCATGGATCATAACATTTTTATACAATGTTTTTTTCTTTTCTTTTATTATGAATTGCTTCACAGATTTGTGTCCTTTTTGTGTAAACTCACAAAGCATGTGCCGATAGTCAGTTACCCAGTGCCCAGTCTGTACCTGATTTCAGGATGCATCTTTATGTATTTATTATTCCATATACAGTGGTACCTTGACCTCTGAGTTTAATTCGTTCCGTGGTCGAGCTCGTATCTCAATTTGCTCGCACATCAAATCAGTTTTCCATATTGAAAATACTTAAAATGGCATTAATCCGTTCCAACCCTCAAAATGACCCTGTTTTTGTTTCATGTTATTAAATTAGGAAAATACATTTCTAAATAACAAATCTTGTATAAAAACATAATAGAAAGAGTATGTAAAGATATAAGGTTTTATACAGTGTATTTACCCTGGAGATGAGACGACTTGAGCTAACAAAAATGCTGGTGGAGGGGGGTGCGGGGGAGAGGTAGAGGCGAGAGGGAAAACTCGTTTTTTTACTATCACTCCTGTACACTACGTATCCCTAAACTTTAAATTTTTTACTTTTTCTTCTTTGCTTATCTTAATTTTCGTCACAATCTTCGCTTTCTGGCTTCGCAGCGGCGTCTCAAGCTCGTACCTCAATTTTTTGCTCGCGTATCAAAAGAAAAAAATCGACCGTGTGACCGCTCGTACCTCGGAAAACTCGTACATTAATGCACTCGTAGGTCAAGGTACCACTGTATTAATAAATAAATAAAAATCAGAGTTTCCATTAAGAAGTTAAAAGTTTACTGGGCAAAACTGGGAAACAATGTGCTTGTTTATTCTGCACTGTAGTGTATTGGTCTGTGTACAGTATGTGATTAAATAAATCTATCAAATCTAATGGTTAGATTTTATTTTGCACAGTATATAAAATAAATGAGTCATGGAGTAAAGCATCTAATAAAATAATTGTTAAAAATAAACAGAAAATAGTGTACAGGTGTATAAATAACACAAGGCCTCTTGGTGAATATCTGTGATCGTTTCTTTTTCTTAGCTTTTCTTTTCCAGTTTAAACACTTATCTGATGGAAACTCTGTAATATAATAATGTAATCTGATAATAATTCTATTATATATGATATGAATGAATATGATATTCATCTTCATGTTCAGTATCGGCCCATGCCTTGACTTCTGTGTTCTTTGTTTCTTTTTTTTGTTCTCGTGTTTTGCAGCTCATGTAGGTTTAGTTCTATGAAACCATACCAGTAGAATATTTATGCTTTATATTTTTACTGGTGAAAGAAGCTGATCTGTTATTGCATTAGATCTTGTTTGTTTTATTTGTTGCATTTCTCTTCCTGTTACAGGGTTGGACAAATTGTGTAAGAGTTTAAAAGGTTTACACTCAAACCTGCAGTTTTACCAGCCGTGTGTAAATTTAATAGAAATGAGATTTTTATACATCCAAACTTAATAGTAATAAATCGAAGTCCTTGTAATTCAGTTATTTATATTACTTCAGTCATTACAGCTCATCAAACCCTGTTTGTCCAGCCCTGATTTTTATTCTTATTCTTCTGTCCTGTTCCTACATCTCAGATCTTTTAATATTGATCTGCTGCACTCACATTATAGACATCTTTACCCATTGGTTATAAATCAGGAAAACAGTTTCCTTTTCTATTCACATCCCTTCATCTTCCAAGATAGAAGAACTAGCTTAATCAGTGCAGTGATGGCAGTTTCCATGGAAATGTTCTGATTTGTGGTCATGATTTTAACTGAATGAGTATTTTCTAGTTGAAGATGAGTGGTGTATTCTGGGAAAGGTTCTGGGCACAAACAACTCAGTGATCAATTGTGACATTAAACTAAATAATTGCTGGATTTATTTGATCTGTATAATTGATTTTTGTAGACATTGTTAGTGCAGATATGCTAATAAATGGTTGGATTGACATTGCCTGGCCAAAAACATGAGTCGTGCAAATATTACGCTTTGATTGAAGTCTTAACACATCCCAAAGGTTCTCAACGGGGTTAAAGTGTGGCACCTGTGGTGGTCATGTAGGGTCCCTGAACCTTTCTTTCACAAGTTTTGAATTCTGGCGTGGTCATCATGAAGTATGCATGTGGCATCAGACGGAGAAAATCCATTGAGTAAAAAAACCCTGGTCATTCAGGTAGACTACTGACTGCATATTTACGTGGCACACACTGTTGCTGAACCTAAACCTGACCACCGGAAACAACCCCAGATCATAACATCTGAACCACAGATGTCTTCCCACATGTTTATGTAAGAAATGAGAAGCTCCTCACTACATCAGTTAGAGTTCAATAATTAGTAACATCTTAATCACTGTGGAACACTTTTTTGGCCAGACAGAGTATTAATACATAATTTAATATTTTGCTGCATAAAGAGTCCAAGAAATGAGGTCCTATTTCATCAACATGTTCGTTCTCTAGAGATGTGAGTTTAGTGTTTCTGAGACGAGTGATGTCAATAATATCAAATAGTATATTTATATAAAGCCTTGAGGTGTGTGCTTTGTTATGGATGTAGATTTAAACAGTGAAGATGAAGAGATGATGATGGTGTTTGGATGTTCTGCTGTAGGTCAAACTGTAAATGATGGTTTCTAAATTTTTCTCTCATTCACACTGTGTGTGTGTGTATATAAAGTGTATGTGTGTACGGGTTTGAACCCCCAAACCAAACTGCCACCTCCGTTTCTGACCAATTTCAGCTGAATGGCAGAAGAAGAGGAGAAGGAGGAGGAAGCATCCCGAGCACTTCATACTCGTCCATCAGCGCTCTTCATTCCTACATCGCCATGACGACTGGACTCGACCACACATGGCTCCAGTACAGATCTGTTTGAAACGTATATATACTTACTCACTCTTAATTCCCAGCAGCTTATTTTTTATTTTTGGCGTTTTATTTGATCTGCATAATTGGAAGAAGAAAAGTAAGTTTTTTTTCGGCGTTAAACAGTTTGCTTGCTCGGGCCTCCACCAAAAACATCGTTTTGACGCCTGTAATGTGTAAATTGTTAGATGATGTTTTTATAGGGAACTTTTTTTTTTTCTTCCATCGCCCTCCTCCCCCACCCCCACTCCCCCAAACATACCTCTCCCAAAGCGTGTGTCTGCATCAGTGTCTGTGAATGTGTCTACATTGATTTATTAACTAGACTGTGTTGTAATAAAGTGTTTTCTGGGGTTGCCACTTGTTTATACTCTGGATTTCTTGATGCGTTCATGTTGTACATGTTTGCTCACTGCACTATACGCAACAATGGACGAGACGAGCTCTGATTAGGCATGTGCTGATGCATCATGGGCTTTTCTGTTTTATTTAGAAAAATGTCTCAAACATTTGTTTAAATCTGGATGTAATGTCCTGGAACTCCTAAAACATCAGATTATCAGCACATGCCTACATTTAATCATTTTGCAGAAAATAAATATTTTTTAGGAATTTTAACTCGTACATGAAGTGTCAGTTTTTTGTGTGTAAAATTGTATATTTTTGTATTTTCCATGTGGTTCATTTTTAATATTGAACTTTTTGAACTCATGCGCTAGCGTCCAAATGTTACACCAAAATTACATTTGAAGTAAATAGTGTATATACTTTATTTACTTTTTCATTTTGTGTGTTTGTGTGTGATGCTGTTACAGCAGTAACACTACAGAAACCTATAGATTTCATTTCTTTAGAAGATGGAGTTAACGGTGAGGTGGACATCTACTGGTGTACACTTCCTGTTCAGTTCTCCAGGATGAAAGGATTCGATGTGAATGATGTAGAATTATGCAGAATCTAAGTGACTGAATGGTGTGTATTTTGCACTCACTCCCTGGATTGTAGCTTTACATTCATGTGTTATTGCTTATTTGTGTGGGTTTAATGTGCCTCAGGTTTTTATGATTGGGGGAAACTTTTGACTATGAATGTACAGATTTTTACTGTAACCATCAGGTATTTGTGTGTAGAATAAAGTGATGAGGTTCTGATAATTTGTAATGAAAATCGTTTCTCATCACGTTTGAACAATACTTCTCGGGGGTTTGTTAACCCTAACCCTGTTTTGGGCATTCCTTATTTAAAGCTTTTGATATGCACTTTTATAAAAGTGTTCATTTCTAATGATTTATATGTTTGGATGATTTTGAGGCAGGGAAGTTACTGGGAATCTAAACATTATTAGCTCATTTTCTGCCAAAGTATAGGATGTGGTTTTTTTTCTTTATTCTTTTTTTTTTAATTTTAATTTTTTTATTTTAAGAAATATTTTTGCTTTTGGTGTGCAGATGTTTCACCCTTGTCAGGAAAAGGTTTCAGAAGTTTTTCTCACGTGGAAACTTTTTTTATCCATTTAACATACTTGTTTTGGCCAAAATAGGAAATTGTGTGAAAATGTTTTTAAATGCTGAATGGAGGATTTGCTAAAAATCTTGAAACTATGTTGTAGTGCCAGATGTTCTGTAACATGGCCAATCATCTGCTAAAAAAAAATTTAAAAAAAAGAATAAATAAAAAATAAAACCATTATTCACACTAAAACGTCTGAGGTAGAGAAGGTGCGCTGTTTGGGTAACCTATCTTCTGTACTCAGGTGTTTCCATTGCAAGCAGGTGAAAAAGCTTTAACCCTAAAGGGTCTGTATGTGTATCATGTGACTGTGAGGGAGGAATGTCCCAGTTCTCATCTCTTTGAGCCCAACAGGTAAGTAGAGTTTATTATTTTATATACAGATGTTTTCAGAGCATTCAGATTAATAATGATTAGAATGGTGTAGATCAATTTTAGTTCATGATTTTTTTTTTTAAAGCTTTTGTTTTAAGTTCATGTAGATGTGCTTGTAAATTTACTGAAACTATTACAGAACATGAACAAAACATCTGTTTCCAAAGTCTGTTTTATTTTAATAAAATTCCTATTTGTGGTTAATCAAAATTTAAATGCACATTAATCATTGCTCACACAAATGCACCTGCTCACCTCAGTTCATCCACACGTGATTACTGTGTGTGTGTGTGTGTGTGTGTGTGCGCGCGCGCTCTCGAGGCTGAAATAGAAAAGTTACACTGTCAGTCATTTTATCTATTTACAAGCCACGTCAATGTAGAGACTCGTGTTACTTCCAATAATTGATGAATAATTGATATGCACTTCAGTGTTACTGCAGTAAATTTCAGTGTGTTGATTATTTATGAAGGGCAGTGTTGTTAAATTGCAGCATCTAAATGATGTTTGTGTAACACGCCTTGTTAAATCGATCATTGTGGTTCAGTTTTATATCCCTGTGTGTTTATATAGACTGTAGTGTTGGAAAAATAACCGGATCTCATTAAAACCTGTAAGGTGTGATGGTGTATTATACATTGGCATGTTTATATCTGGCCAGCTGAGGGCAGCATTGCTAACTGTAGCCCTGGCAGCTAGCACCAGGTTTGCCAAGTTCGAGTGAAGAGAAAATGTCATGCTCCCACATCCAAAGACGTCCTGTACAATTTTGTGCCTCTAAATTTGTAGAAACAGTTTGACGAGAAACCGCACATGGCCCCTGGGAAAATCAGGTGTTTCAATGCTTTGGAGGTGAATATGCAAAAATATAAGGTGCCTGAGACAGATAAAAGCTTGTCCCCATAGTTAGTTATCAAATTACACACACTTGCATTTATTTACACGAGGTATCACACAAGGTTGGAGCACAGTAATAATGTCCTTCTCTTTAGCCAGGCTTATCTCCTGTATGCTAATGTCAGAGTAGCACAGGGCTACTGTGCAGCAGCCAGTCACTACTGGAATGTGAATAAGGTACACGTGGTCATGGAGAGGTTCTGATGGGTCTGCTTTGAGGTTATAAAACCACATTTAGAGGACACTCATGGACCATTTAATGTGCGCTACGGCGTGCCTTTAGAAGCAACAGACTGGCTGCTATACAGATCAAATAAGAGGAATTCAGAAGCCCTAAACACAGACACCACAGCTGTGTTAGCACAAATATAGAATTTAGTAACCAAGTTAAACATCCTGTTTTTCTTCACACCTCCTGACTGTAGATGGCATTCTGGGGAAGTGTAGCTCACTGGTTACGTGTTGGATTTAAACTAAACGTTTCTATGCAAAATCCAAGTATCATCAAGCAGTCACTGCTGGGCCCCTAAGCAAGGCCCCTCTGTGTATAAATGAGATCATTGCTAACACTTTGATAGTGTCTGTCATACTGTAAATGTAGCAACCTGCTGCAGGTAGTTTATTGTACTGTTTGGGTTAAAAAATTCAGTCACTTGCTCCAGGACATGTAGAATGGAATGTGTGGAATGGGCTGAAGAGCATCACTGCTCTAACCAGTGCACCTGGAAAACCTCGTTACCAAGTTGGGAATGAAAAAAAAGAGGAAAAACCAGTTGAGCAAGTTTCACAACAAACCTTGTACTCACCTGCACACAAGTGCTGCTTAATCCAGGAGGTTACGCTGTTCCTGTTTTCAGTCATAGCTTTATAAACTATGTTCCTACACATCAGGAAGAACTGAGGAGAGCATGCAAAGCTTTCTGAACAAAACAACCCATCATTGCTCTATAGAGAACCCTTGTGTCCTCCATAGAGCTACTTCGCTAACAAGAAAACAAAATCTTGAAAAGATTCCACTTAAATTTAAGAGTTGAAAAATGATTTGTTGTAATTTCACCATGTGGTAAAATGTCGTCATCAGTTTGTGGTTTCTCTTCTGTTATTTGTAAACTGTCCCTGCGCTGTGGTGAGGCAAACCAGGAACCTGTTCTAAAACTAGTTCCCTAAAACGGTTTGGTTTTTTTTTTAAACCTCTACTGTAGCACACTGAACGTTCCCCTCCCCCTCCATTCTAATCATTCAGCCTTCTGCACATCAAACGCCATTGTCCTCATCTTCTGTTGGAACATACACATCACTGCTCCACATGCTTCCTGTAATATGATGTGTTGAATGGCTTCATGTAGAGTAGGTTCCCCTGTGCACCCCTGACCATCTCACCCAACATTTCATTCTACACTTATTCATCCTTTGCTGTTTTATTAAACGTTATGCTTCTATTCTGTGAAGGCTTTAAGATAGATCTCGGGTTTTGGCCTTTGGAGATTAGTGTTCATTCAGCTACAAGAGCACTATCGAGGTCAGGGGTTCAGTCGGCTTTCCACTTCCTCTCAGAGATCTTATTTAGGGCTCATAACGCACTTTTATGAGACACCAATAGAACATTTATAGAGAATGTTATTATGCACGCTCCAAATTCCACCACAGCTCCATTATGTTGCCTGACTTCTCCTTTGTTTAAGACTTTACAGAAGACGCATGCTGATGTTTCTCCACATGACCATGATACCTGAGCACATGACTGATGCTGGTAACTAAGTGCTCACTGATATGAACTGTGTTTTTTGGAGGAAAGGTGAAACACAATATGGCTGATTACTGAGAGATAACGGACCCCATTCTGGCACTAATTACTTCCCACATCAGAGCTGCAGGACAAATGATCTGGATTGCAAGCAGTTCTTAAGCTTCATCATTGGAAGATGTGTGGACTCCAAGATTCTAGACTGAATACTGACCTGTAGCTCTGGATTTGGACATTAAAGACCACCTTTAATCTAAGTGTCTTTAAGAACAACACTTATATTTATTACTAAGCATCCCAGGGGTCACTGCTCAATCTCCTGCAGGGATTTAGTGTTTTCCTTTCTACATTTTCCATCATTTTAATTTACTAAATCAGACTCGATAAACTGACTTGCCCTGTGATCACCTGGGCAGATTAAAGGTCCAGTGTAAAGGTGGTAGTAAAAATGATCCAGACTAACGGTGTAACTGGTGCTGTTCTGCCCATATGTGCGATTTCATCATGGAGAGCAAGTTGGAACAAAGAGCAAACGTGAAATTCTGCGTGAATTTGGGCAAATCCGTGACGGAGCTGTTCGATGTAAAGTAAGTTTAACTACCGGTGATGCTGCAATGAGTCGTTTGAGGTGTTCCGAGCGTCACACGTGCTTCAAGAGCAGAAGAGCATCACTGGCGACGAGAGATCAGGAAGATCTTCGACGAGCTCAACCCCGAATATGTCGAAACCATCCGGCAACTCGTGCATCATGATTGTCGAAAAACAATTCACATCGAAATGAAGACTTGCAGGACACGTTTCAGACGTGGCAGGATCGCTGTCAGCACTGTATTGCTGTGCGAGGGGACTGTTTTGAAAGTGATTGTGTGGAAACGTAGATAAAGATGTTTCTTGTAAACAGAGCACGTCTCCAAACTTCTTGATACCAACTAATATTCTACTTCTGAGATGCATAAAAGACCAATTGCAACTTACTCTGTAAAGCTCATTCACAATCAATATTTAAAGAAGTTTGTTTCTCTTGTCTCACCCGCGGAAATGTAGTATCATGTCCATGACGTCTCTGTTCTTTCACGATTAAAACTTCAAGTAAAGTAAAGGTTGAATGTTCTGCTGGTTCCCCAGTCTACCACACGCTACAGTGTTGAGTCTTCCTGAAATATTTGGTGAGATGGTGGTGGTGAGGTCTATCAGGGTCAGACAGGATGAACAGTACATTTTAAACCAAGCCAAGGCCAAGTGGAACACAAACACTGCCATGTCAGGGTCACGGCTGAGTGATAGATCAGTGAGGGGTGCCAATACTAATGTGTGTGCTGTGAGTGATACCTGCAGTCTGTAATTCTACACCTTCAATGTAGCGTCATATAATGTGATTATTTTATTTTGTTACTATAAATGTATGGAATGTGGATTGTGGTCATGGGATCTGTCATGTGATCAGTGAAATATGACTTTTGGACAGTGAGAGGATTTGATGAGGTCCAGAGACGTTCTCCAGAGATGTTCTCCAGCGTACGTAAATGTACACAGATCCTGGAGTTTTGTCGTTCTGTTCAGCCGAGTCGTTGTGCATCAGAGGCTGAAGGCTGGACTTTAATTATAGAGCAAATCTCGACCACTGATCATATTACAGGCTTTATTTTATATCGTCCAGCTGTTGGAAGAATCTCAGCACGGTATTGTTTCTATTTAATCCTCAGCAGTGGGACGAGCTTCTGTTATAATGTGTGCTGATGGGAAGGACGATGAGTCCAGTCTTCACACTTTTATTCTCTGTGTGTAGTTAGAGGTAGTGGTGTGGAATGTCACTTGGACGAGTCTTCTTCTCCCCCCCAACTATATCAGAGCAAGTGCCTTAATATAAACCTGCACTGCTGTCAGATATGATGCTCTGGAGAACTAATCACCAGCTCCTGACCAATCAGGATCCAGAAGTCAGAAAGCAGATATGTGGTAAAACACTCCAATCAGCCTTCCTGCTGTCACCTGTAGCAGTTTTCTGAGAAGCACAAGCAGGGTGGATTAATGTACAGTATGTTCTTTCAGATTTCAGTTTAAACAGGAAGTTGTGAGTACATTAGAACAACACCTGGAACAGTGGAGAGATCTACAGGAAGAGATCTAACAGGTGAGGATGTGTTTATTAATGATATGAATGATTTAATGTGTATGTATGGAAGGACAGCAGGTGGGAGGTGAACACCTGGTGTGGTGTGAGATGAAGGTGATAAATTGAGGTGTTTGGATTGCAGGGTTCCTCTGGGGTTCAGTCTGCTGTGTAGGAGAGGAAGCTCGCTTTATTACCATGAGATGAAATGCTTTTTTTTGCATCTGTTATTTGTTTAGTGAAGCTGCTGGTAAAGTAAAAGCTCCAAACAAAGACGGGATTAAAGGAAAGTTGCAGCAGATGATTTGCAACATGTTTACTAATTTAAAAGCTGATTTACATGATCACATCAGATGGGTGAATGCTGGAGGAGAAGGTTCATGCATGTCCTCTACAGAGTAGAATAAACCATGAGCTCCTGATCTGAGTGAGCTATGAGAGTTTGACTCTGGTCTAAACGATGACTTCACTTCTTCCTAAATTCTGTTCACGTCACCGATCCAGCATGATTCAGGAATCACGTTTCATTCACACGTTCTTCATGTCGAGGTGGAGATACGTTACATCGTGTTCCAGTTGTGCTGACTGTTGGTTTTAAAGGACAGATGTTTGTGTGGTCTCTTTAGGGAAGGTGCTCGTGCTTCTTATTGCCTCGTCTGAAAGGTTCTGCCACGTGTGTGTTGAGCTCATCATCATCTCCTAGTTACAGAACACTGGGGTTAATAAAGGGCTGATATACCCCTTTATACTGCACTGATGATGATTTATCTGAGAGTCTGGGATTTCAGGGGTGTAGCGTGAGAGTAGAGCTGTGTGTGTGTGTGTGTGTGTGTGTGTGTGTGTGTGAGCAAGAGAGAGAGAGGCTGAGGGTGTGGATTGTTCTAAAATGGTTGGTTTTTAAATGTAAATAGACACAAACCAGCCTTTCCTCTGCTGTAATTCAGTGTGTGTGTGTGTGTGTCTTGGTGTTAGCATCATGCTAAGTCAGTCTTGTGTTGTAATCATTTTACAGATTGCCTCTGGCTCAGTTCAGTTCTTTGCTGTTTTCTGTCCTGAGGCTAACATCTGTAATTAATATCTGATTGAGGGTTGTGTTTATTGGTTGAACCGAATCACATGACCACAGCTGCACATTTAACCCTTTCATCACCACTGTATCTGCATGTCCTGGTGGATCTGTGTGAAGGGAACTTCAGTATAAACTTTCACTTCCTGTTTGTCCTTAAATAGAGATTCTGGAACAACCCAAAATGAAGGACTAGTTATAACATGAGTTTTACCTCATAGTCTGTAGACTATTAAATACTGTGTGGCCAAATGTATTGGGACACCCAACCTTCCCAGCCATGTGTGGTTCTGCTCTAAATGTTCCCACAGAGTTGAAAGCATACAGTTGTATGAAATATCTTTGGATTCAGGAGCATAAGATTTTGCCTTTACTTGAACTAGGAGACCTAAACCTGTTTCAGCATGAAAATGCCTAAAGCCAGCTCCACTAAGATCTGCTCTCCATGGGTTGGAGTGGAAGATCTCCTGCTATAGAGCTCCAGCCCTAGTAACTCTAATGAATGTGAATGCTGACTTCACCTCAGGCCTCCTCACCAACATCACTACCTGACTTTAATAAGACCATTCTATCTGAATAAATCTAAACAAATCTTCACACAATCTAGTGGAACATCTACCCAGAAGAGTGGAGCTTATCATAACACCAAATGGGCACTACATGTGGAATGGGATGTTCAAAAACTCAGCAGTCTTAAGCCCAGGTGTTTTTGACCATGTATAATGTTATTGTTTTGTAGATAGATACTGTTTTAAGGGATGTGTCTCAAACCACATGCTTTATGCTGGGTATATATCTTCAGGGCCACAGTGCATTATGGGTATTTCTGTCCCTGATTTTCATCTTCTCTGAACTTGAAAATAATTGCACTTTGTTTTGTAGAGGTGGTGGTGCTACTGCTGGTGCTGGTTCTGCTGGTGGTGCTGCTACTGCTGCTGGTGGTGGTGGTGGTGCTGCTGCTGGTGGTGGTGGTGGTGCTGCTACTGCTGCTGGTGGTGGTGCTGCTACTGCTGCTGGTGGTGGTGGTGCTGCTGCTGGTGGTGGTGGTGCTGCTACTGCTGCTGGTGGTGGTGGTGGTGGTGCTGCTACTGCTGGTGGTGGTGGTGCTGCTGCTGGTGGTGGTGGTGGTACTGCTGGTGGTGGTGGTGGTGGTGGTGGTGGTGCTGCTGGTGGTGGTGGTGGTGGTGCTGCTACTGCTGGTGGTGGTGGTGGTGGTACTGCTGGTGGTGGTGGTGGTGGTGCTGCTACTGCTGCTGGTGGTGGTGGTGGTACTGCTGGTGGTGCTGGTGGTGCTGGTGCTGCTGCTACTGGTGATGGTGCTGTTGGTTTGGTGAATGTGATATTGTAAGAAATCCTCGCAGTGCACAGGAACGTCTTAATCTCAGTGTTGAGGTCATCAGGCACGATTTGGATTCAAAGTTTCAGGTCGTGCTGTTCCGAGTGTCGTACTGAGTGTGATAAGAGTCGTGTATCACACATATATACGATTTTTTATATATATATATATATATATATATATATATCACACACACACACTCTCACTCTCACCGGCCACTTTATTAGGTACACCTTACTAGTACTGGGTTGGACCCCCTTTTGCCTTCAGAACTGCCTTAATCCTTCGTGGCATAGATTCAACAAGGTACTGGAAACATTCCTCAGAGATTTTGGTCCATATTGACATGATAGCATCACGCAGTTGCTGCAGATTTGTCGGCTGCACATCCATGATGCGAATCTCCCGTTCCACCACATCCCAAAGGTGCTCTATTGGATTGAGATCTGGTGACTGTGGAGGCCATTTGAGTACAGTGAATTCATTGTCATGTTCAAGAAACCAGTCTGAGATGATTCGCGCTTTGACATGGCGCGTTATCCTGCTGGAAGTAGCCATCATTAGATGGGTACACTGTGGTCATAAAGGGATGGACATGGTCAGCAACAATTCTCAGGTAGGCTGCGGCGTTGACACGATGCTCAATTGGTACTAATGGGTCCAAAGTGTGCCAAGAAAATATCCCCCACACCATTACACCACCACCACCAGCCTGAACCGTTGATACAAGGCAGGATGGATCCATGCTTTCATGTTGTTGACACCAAATTCTGACCCTACCATCCGAATGTCGCAGCAGAAATCGAGACTCATCAGACCAGGCAACGTTTTTCCAATTTTTTATTGTCCAATTTTGGTGAGCCTGTGCGAATTGTAGCCTCAGTTTCCTGTTCTTAGCTGTCAGGAGTGGCACCCGGTGTGGTCTTCTGCTGCTGTAGCCCATCCGCCTCAAGGTTCGACGTGTTGTGCGTTCAGAGATGCTCTTCTGCATACCTGGGTTGTAACGAGTGGTTATTTGAGTTACTGTTGCCTTTCTATCAGCTCCAAACAGTCTGGCCATTCTCCTCTGACCTCTGGCATCAACAAGGCAGTTGCGCCCACAGAACTGCCTCACTGGATATTTTCTCTTTTTCGGACCATTCTCTGTAAACCCTAGAGATGGTTGTGCGTGAAAATCCCAGTAGATCAGCAGTTTCTGAAATACTCAGACCAGCCCGTCTGGCACCAACAACCATGCCACGTTCAAAGTCACTTAAATCACCTTTCTTCCCCATTCTGACGCTCGGTTTGAACTGCAGCAGATTAGCATTAAAAACTGTTATTTGAGGTCAAGTGACAGTGGATTTTACTGATGGCAATAGCTCAGTTTATCATACCTGCCGATAACCGATTAATCAAGCGAGAGTTCACCATGTAAAATAGTACTGAATCATGAAAATGTGTTCAATTAATTATATATCTATATATATAAAGCTCAAATACCACTGACTGACTCACTCACTCATCACGAAATCTCAAAAACCACTGAACGGATTGCAATGAAATTTGGAACATACCTTCCTCTTGGGTCTTAGGTGCTCACTAAGAAAGGGTTTTGAAAAATTCGCCCTGGATCGCGGCTAACTCGCGAAAAACGCGATTTCTCACGCATTGTAAACTCTTCGAAATAACATTACGGATCCTAATGAAACTTACTACATTGTTTCTTATTAGATGTTAGATGCACGATAAAAATTAATTTCAAAGTAGTTTGCCCTGTATCGGTACTACAAAGGGGTAGTACGTTATTTGTTGACGTTACGTTCTGATCTCTGATCATCCAGTCCTGCTCAGTGCTTACTGCTTATTGCCATATTGCTTAGCGTTCTGCCTTCCGTAGCGAAGCACGGGTACTTTCAGCTAGTATATATATATATATTCCTGAATAAAATTACATAATTATAATCATATTAATAATAATAATAAATTAATAAAATAGAGCTCTCTGTTCAGCGCAGTCTCACGTGTAAACAAAAACACAGCACGTGGCATAAGTGATTCTGATAACCGATAGTTCCATCAACTTCTAACTGCTTCCAATCTGTCTACTTATATGTGTAGAGGTAGTGCAGTGATCTGTGGGGTAACTGTGAGGGGCTTCTTCAGGGTACTGATGATGTTTCCTGTAATATGAAGGAACAGATACAAACCATGTAGTTGAGTAAAAGTAGAGACACGCAGTAAAATGTCCCTTTAAACTTTCACTTGAGTAAAAGCACAAGTTTATATCTTTAAATGTACTTAAGTTTCCAAAGTAGTGATTTATTATAACTATAAAGTTCCTGTAATCATTTTTATCACAAGATTCTTTACTGAATCACCTCAGTTTCTGTGTAAAGACTCGAATGTGACTCTCAGCACACCGATCTATTAATAGAATGATATTAATGACTCAAACACTGATTGATTTCGATTACAATTATCATGAACACAAAACCTTCTCTTTCTTTCTAACAACAAAATGGTGTAAATGAGGTCATGTGTGTTCGAGTCTGGAGTTTCTTCATCATTTAGTCCATCATTTATAAAAAGGAACAATTGATTTCACTAAATGTAGTTGAGATATTTGAGTTTGAAAGGTAGTGAAGTTACAGTAAAAGTCTTTGGAATGGAAACACTTCAGTAAAGAACAGATACGAGGAAAAACTACTTACAGTGATGGATTACATTTACTTCATTACTGTTCACACTGACACATAGACTCTTTTCTTTTGGGAGAATTCAGTGGTTCCCTGGAGCTCGTGGGGGTTACGTTCTAAGACCACAACACGACGCTATAATGTTTTAAACATTTTCTGAAATTTGTAAAATTTTTCAGTTTTAAATGTTATTCCTATCGTTCCTGAACATTCAGACCCGCTGCGGATTCACGCCGTTTTTCCGAGGCACAAATGATCGAGTTGAGTGGAGTTTGGAGTTTGGTTGTGTTTGAGTCTCTGTGACTGACGCTTTCTGAGGTAAAATCGATTTATTCCAGGACCCATTTTAGGTTTTAAAGCTAATTACCCCCCCACCCCCCCCTTTTTGCCCCTCACCCGCTCCACCTGCCCCTCAGTGGGAACACTTTCCCGCGTTTTTCCCCCTTCCCTGAGTTGATTCACGTTACGGTGCCGCTTCCTCATATTTTTAGGCGCGCGCGTCGTGTCGCTACGCGTGCGCGCTCACGAGGGCGTGAGGGCGTGGTCGTGCACTCTGACGCACGCACGCACGCGCTCGACTGACAGCGCGAGCCCGAGTGTGAGGCGGTGTGAGTCCTGAACAGCCGCAGAGGCGGAACGTCACCACACACACACACACACACACACACACACACTCTCTCTCACACCGGAGCCCGGACACGTTCATGATCAAGGTAATACGGAAATACTGTTTTATTTCAGGTCTTCGCGCTGATCACTTTATATGAGGGAGAGTCTGAGGGGAAAAGATCCTCCTCCTCCTCTACACGCCGGCGGGGATCAGCTCTCTCAGCTCTCTCAGCTAATCTCCTCCTTCTCCGTGTAGACCCGCTCTCCGCTCCGCGGCTCGGGGTTCGGGATCAGTCGTGTTGTGTTTAATACCGACAGATCGTAGCTCGTGGTGCGGATCTCTGCTCAGCTAATCCAGCTAACTGGGGCCGGTGAGATCCCGGGTTCTGATTTCCTCTCAGGCAGGGGGCAGTGAGCGTGGGGCCGGATTGTGTTCTTACAGCCAGGGGTAGTGATTCAGGGCACGTGGAGAGGGACAGGGCCGTGTGAGGCTGGACCGGTACCGGAACACTGAGAGAGGGGTATGTACTTTACACTGCTGTAGTGTGTGTGTGTGTGTGTGTGTGTGTGTGTAAAAGTTTTAGGTGTGTAAAAATGCTGTAGAGTCTGAATGATTTCAACAATAAAACTTGTAGGTTTGTTTACCTACAAAACAATAGCAGTTCTTCTAGTTCCATTTCCACACAGAAGGTAAATCACTAAGTACAGCTCTTCTGTGGATGGAGGCTCCTCAGATCCTTCTGTCTCTTCAGACTCGATGATGATGAGATCAGGACTGTTGGAGCAGAAACCATCACTTCCAGGTTTCCTTGTTCTTCTCTACACTGAACAAAGTTCAGAATGATGTTGGCTGTGTGTTTGGGGTCGGCTTTCTGCTGGAGAATTAATTTAGACGCCTCCCTGATGGTCCTGAATGATGAAGTATCTGCTGGGATTTCCCAGCATTGAGGACACCATTAATCCTGACCACATCTCCAACTCCATGTGCAGAAATGAAGCTCCGAATCTGCAGAAAACCTTCACCATGCTTCACTCATTATTGTACCGCTCTCCAGACCTTCAGCAAACATCTCGCCTCCTGCTGCAGCAAATATTTCAGATTTCACTCATCAGTCCAGAGAACCTGCTGCCAGTTCCTCTGTTTTCATGCAGAGTTGAGACACTGAGGCTTGTTTTCATGTTGAAGGTTTGACTTCTCCAGACGGTAGATAGTGTACATGGCTCTCACTGGTTTCCTCTAGGTCTTTCCTGATAGCACTGCTGGACATCTGATGTTGAAGTGAAGTAATCGTGATGCGTCTTTCATCTGTTGCCTTGGACGATCACTGCATCTACGCTCCTCAACATCTCCTGCTTCTTTGTGTTTCTTTAAAATATCTTGAAGGAACATTGTGAAAGACCAGTCTGCTTTGAGATCTTTGCCTGGAAGAGACCTCGCTGATGCAGGAGCAGTACCGTGTGTCTTGTTGCTGTGCTCTGTCTTGCCATGGTGTAGGACCTGGGACATGAAGCTGTCTTCCACAACCTCACCTTAGTAGCAGAGTTTGGCTCCTCACCCAGTTAGAAGCTCCTACACTGTTTCTGTTTCACTTCATCACTGGCTTTTAGCCTCCATATGAAATTGATGATCATCTGCACCTGCTAATCTTAAACCTGACTCTGATCCTGCAAAATCCTTCACTTTGTGCACGTGTAAGAACTGAAAGCTAAACGATAATCACACCAGGTCTGAGTTGGATCACTTTTTACACTATTGAATAAAAGTTATGTTACATAAACACTAAATAATACGTGAGAAAGTATTCACTAGAAAATATTTTACTAAATCAGTGCCAGGTGACAATCCAGAAAACATTTTACATTTTTATAGTGTGTGTGTGTGTGTGTGTGTGTGTGTGTGTGTGTGTGTGTGTGTG
>JAAIIK010020519.1:10806-28984 GCA_014706435.1 Silurus glanis
ACTCTTTTAGATTCTAAGAGCCCATAAACGACTCTTTTAGATTCTAAGAGCCATAAACGACTCTTTTAGATTCTAAGAGCCCATAAACGACTCTTGACAATTTTTATATTATGTTTCAGTTTTTAAATCTCCTTTTTTTAATTTCTAACCCTAACCCAGGGTACACGGTCAGAACACTGATGCAGTATTTTGTCTAATTCTCTTCGTAGAGCCTGTTAGTTTGTGCAGTTACATGAACAGGAACAGGAGTCCTGAGTGTTTGGAAATTGGAGCCCATAAGTGCTCAAGAGCACAAGTGTCAAAGTAACATGTGCTTGAGGTGTTAACTGCACCGGAGAGGCTAAAAACAGCTCTACGACTCCAACAAAATCCCTGGAGCATCCATTTACAAACACGGCGTAAATATCAGGCTCGAGAAAAAAACAGTCATAACATCATCAATTCATCTGCGTGACAGAGACTCAAAACCACTGCGGATTAATGAGCCCCAGAATGACGCTGTTAGATTCCAGGTAAAGGACGTGGAGGTTCTCAGCAAGTCGGACAGAAACATAATGAGACGCAAATGATTTTTCTCCATCGAAATTGATTCTCTGAGAATCTGATTGTTTAGAAGGACGCGCCGGGGGACGCAAGGGAACCGTAAAAGGAGCTGAAATTTGTACCTCTAACTTCATTAACATGTGGTCAATAAGCGAGATGACAGATTATGATCTATTTACGAAAGCCTGAGACTCGATCTACGATTACTGAGATCTCCGTCTCTCAACCCAGGAGTAATGACGTTCTAACGCCAAAGAGACAGAAATATCAATTACTAAATGGATTCAAAACCACTGTGTGTGTGTGTGTGTGTGTGTGTGTGTGTGTGTTACTGTAAACCGAGTGCTGATGTGGTGTAACGAGCAGTTCCATCGAGGCCAATTTGCCAATGGTTATGACATGTAGTTTTTATCCTGTTATAGTTACACAGTTACACTCAGCTTTCTGTGTAACTCCAGCTCAGATCATGAAACCTTCTGACCAATCAAAATCAAATACAACAATGTGGTTCACTTTTATCATCTTCAACTCATACCAGTTTTCTAACCTTCATCAGGGTTCGCTTCTGACCACCTAAGATGTTCCTGAGATGTTTCCCCAGAACTTTTAAACAACTAAAATAAAAATAAAACAACACATAGGCATTCTGGCTGCCTCCAGAGATCGTCTTTAAACCCTGTGTCTTGAGGAGGAAAGCAGCGAGAAGAACGTGGTGGTGTTTCTCACCCAGTTTGCCTTTGGACTCCTCCAGTTGGTGGATCTGGTTCTCCAGGAACAGCATGGTTATTGCGAAGGCCAGCAGCGCCAGAAGCTGAAACTTCGGTGCCATCATGATCCTTAAAGTCCCCATGAAATCACAGCAGCAGCTGGAGAGATGAAGACATGCTGAAGTTTACTGCACCATCAAAAAAAACAAAACTCTCCGCTATTAAAGTGTCGAATAAACCTTCTTTATCCGTTTGGAGATCGGAATATCCACAATAATCTCTTTTTCACTGCTTGGTGTCTCCAAGAAATAAGAAAATACACGCGCTGAAGGAGAAACAGCTTTGATGTGTGTTTCTATTGTAACCTCAGTCGCTTAGGTTTAGTAAACCAGGCTCGATCCTAAACCGCGCGTCGGTTTAACACATAGCGCACTACGTAGTACGCAAAATCGCTACAACATGCACTATGTAGTGCGGCTATACAGGAAGTGACGATTGGTTTGAAATACCGCCCCAGCGGACCGACTATTTATCCTGCTACGCTTACGGGCTAAACGAGTTATTTATTAAATACAGTCGTACAATTTAATGTGAAGTGTAAAAATTACACTAAATAAACCTTAATTTTTTATATATACTAGCCTTAAATGTAAGAAAAAAATATATTTTACTTAGCGTAGTTGTAGTTTGCTTCCACTTCCAGGTCAACGTATCTTCCCTTCCGGTTGAATAGTCGTAAGTACTTCCGCTCAGCTGAGACGCGGAAGACGGAGCGCCATGGCGGCTGAGGTTTATTTACTTTGGTTATTACCTTTGCTGCAGTCGGTAAGAATGTTTTATTAAATGGTTTATTATTCATTATAAGGTTTTCGCGTGTCTTTAATTCTGAATGTGTTTTGATACTGAATAAATAAACGCGAAGACGATTGTGAAGTCGATGCGGATGCTAATATGCTAAGAAGAAGAAGAGCTGCAGCGCGCGTGACGTGGCTTATCGAAATGAAGCGAAATGTGTCAGAAAATATTTAGTTTTATTTCATGAAAATAAATAAATGATGAGATTAAAGTAATTAGAATCACGTCCTGACTGCAATCAGCGGTATATTTTAAAGTTTCAGTTCAAAGTCGCACAAAATCATGTCGAAATTATCGATAAATTATGAATAAAATTCATCGAAATGTATTTCTTTTAATTATTTATAATTTTCTCCCAAAAAAATAAGAATGTGGCAGGACGCCAGGTCAAGCGCCTGTAATATTCTATATATAATATTTATAATATTGAAATACAAATGAATTGAGAAAAATTATACACTAATGCGTTTTTTTAACACATACTTTTAATAAAAGAATAAAACATAATTATAGTAAAATTAGATGATGATTTGTATTTCTTGTAACCATATTCTGTTTTAATTATCATTATTTTCTATTTGTTTAGATTTATTATATAATAAATGAATTATTTCAATCCTGTATTCAGTTATTTTTATTCTATTTTGTATCATGAAGCGAAAACACGTTATACTGAAGGCTGTTCTGAGGTTACGTATGTCACAAAAAAAAAAAATAAAGCTTTAGACGGAAATAAAAACAGCACACATTTAAAATAAAAACGTGTACTTGTCATGGAAATAATTATAAAAAAAATGTAATTAAAAAAAGTGTGAAGTTCAGGACAACTATTTAAAAACATCTGAATAAAAATGAATAAATTATTTTGCAATAAATTATTAGCCTGTTTTTTATTCTGATCCTATTTGGGTTTTTTTTATTCTGTTTATTCCAATTTTTATGTTCTTTATTATTTAAAATTTTATTTTTAGTGTAGTGTATTTAATATTTTTTGAAATGTGATTTGTTTTGAACAGCTGGCAGCGTTCGGAGCTGAGGTTTCGTCCGAGGCGTGCAGGGAGCTCGGCTTCTCCAGTAACCTGCTGTGCAGCTCGTGTGATTTGTTGGGCGAGTTCAGCCTGATGCGGCTCGAACCCTTCTGCAGGCAGTGCTGCCAAGAGGAGGCTCAGTTTGAGTCCAGGAAGGTACGCTCCACCTCTCCATCACTCTGCTCCATCACATCCATAAACTTTCACCATACACACCACATTCCATCGCTGTGGTGATCATGATGATAATGATCTAATCCTGAGTGTTGTTTGGTGTCTAGCTCTACCCCGGAGCCATCCTCGAGGTCTGTGGATGAAAATTGGGGAGGTTCCCTCAAGTCCAAGGTGAGTTTTAGGGTGATGATGATAATGATGATAATATCGTAGGGTAATATAGCGTAACGTTTCAGGGAATGTAAAATCCACTGAGGATCATTTGGAATAAGATATTAAAGAACTGCAGACATCCAGTCTCCCAATGTTCTTCTCATTCTATCTCCAAAGGTAGTACCATATGAAATGCGTAAGAGATTAAGAACAAATGATAAAAATGCAAAGCGTGGGACACACCAATTCATTTAGTTTTTCCCGCGTTGTTGACTCTAGTTGGACCACGTAAGCAGACATGATTGAAAAAAGGCTGCAGGTTTCCCTGTTTGGATGCAGAATAAACGCTACTGCCACCTGCTGGTATTGAAGAGTTATGTTCTCTCATGCAAGCGCTAAACTTACAGGCACTGTTTAGTGTGTCAGATGCGCCCTCCTGCCTAATAATCAGTATAGTTTGCAGCAGCACAATAAGCCGATGCTGATTAATTAAACAATGGCAGAAACGCCCCAATTAATCGCCAAGCCGATCAAACGGTCGATCTCTAATTGTAGCCTTAAATATCATTGGCTAGCTCAGCAGTGGGCGGGACCAATTGGCTTAGCTGTAACCTTTCAGGTATCATTGGCTAACTCATTTGTTTAGGAACTCAGTTTTGATTGACTGCCTGCATCCCTGGTGGTTTTTGATTGGCAGCCTCACAACATGCTACACTGTGTAAAAAAAATGTATGAAATACAGAGTCAGTTTACCATGTAATCTTTGATGTTAAGAGTTTGTTATAGATTGAATTCTAAATTGTGTATATAATTTTTCTGCCTGAGTTTTGATTTATTTCTGTCAATTTCTTTGCAGCTTTCGTCAGGGGCGACAAGCCAAAGATGTTCAAGGGCCTTCAAATAAAGGTACAAAGTGATTTTCACGTCCTCATTACACACTCGTGTGGTATGTTATTTTCAGCGTCTAATAAAAAAAACACAGAAAAACTCCTCAGGATTACAGTCCAGATCAAAAGTTTGCATACACCCCATTAAAGTTCATAATTAAAAATGCAGATATGATCACAAAACCATTTCATAGTTTATTGAGTCCTGAACTAATAACACTCAAGGATAAAAAAAAAAGTATAGTTAAATAAAGCCTAAAGAGGAATAAAAATAAGCCATAAAATAAATATGCATGGATTTGTAATTATTTCAAGTTATTCAAAGCATTCAAATAATAATTAGAAGAATCTGAATGTGTAAATTGCTTCATATAAAAAAATATACCCCTCATTTTAATTTAAGAAAATTGTGTATTACACAATTCTGTTTATTAAAAATAAAATGTAGTTAAAATAATAAAAACAACAAGCAGATGAACATCATGTAGGCACCGATATAGAAGAAATAAATAATAATTGCATTTAAATAAATAATCATTAAAAAAAAACATACTGACGTGAAAATGTTGTGAATGTAGTAGTACAAAAATGACTTTATAAAATTATTTACATCATTTAACTTGTAAAAATTAAAATAAGCCTAAGGAGAAATAAAAGGGGCACAAATGCAGAATAAACATGAATGATGAAATTATACAAAGCATTTATATAATTAAATGTTCAAATAAAATCTCAACACCTTGAACTCAGAACTGATTTTCCAGCACTAAGATGAAGATCTTTTCAGGACTGTGTGACTCATGTAACACGATGTTCTCGCATTGCTAGTGTTTCGTTGTTGTATTATACTGTGAAGGGCGTCAGTAGGTCATTAACACCAGGAGTTGTTTGTTCTTCACAGTACGTGCGAGGCTCGGATCCTGTACTGAAGCTGCTGGACGATAATGGGAACATCGCTGAAGAACTCAGCATCCTTAAGTGGAACACGGACAGCGTGGAGGAGTTTCTCGGGGAGAAGCTCGAGCGCATTTAAACAAACCTCACATTTCTCCCCGGATCACCTTATGTTCCAGTTGTTTTTGTTTTCTAGTCTCAGTTTATTACTAAATCTTTTTTCACTGCGTTAATTGATTCTTTGAGATGTTCTCCTGATCATCAGACCAATTCCAGCTGGTCCATCTGAATTTTTGTTGGTTTTTTTTTTTTGTTTTTTTGTACCGTGTGTATGAACGGAGAACCGTGTCGGTGCTGGGCAGGCAGCGTTCCTCGTTTCTCCTCCGTACGCTAGCGTTCGTGCGGAGCTGCACATTTGTGACGGCCTCACAGGAAACCAGCGTTTGGTGTGTGAAGCTTGAAGTGTGTGTAGATCTCACGGCGTGTAGAGAGGGAGAGAGACAGGAGCATACGCTTCCTTCTCCTCACCTTCACAATTATCTCTTTAATAAAGTCACATTATTTTAAATTAAATCTTCGTCTAGGGTTTTAATGGACGTCAAAAAAAAAATCATGATTTACTTTTGCCTGATTAAATGTGAAATCAATTTAATACAAATTGTATTAAATTATATATATATTTAAAGTATTTTGAAGTACTTTAAACATTTACCAAGTCAGGGCTTTTAGAGTAAATAAATAACAAAATATTTTTTATCAAATCCATCTGAAAGTATCTATTTGACCTAATTTGGGTTTTTCCTCGATAAAGAAGAGTAAAAACTGCCAACACGGTGTTTAACAAAACTTTAGTTTGATATCTATAAGAGGAAGATTTTTCAGTCTTCTTTGCTCACATTTACTAAACGTGCCACAGAATCAGTAGACCTATTAGTGCTACTGTACAACTCCATATTACAGCAACAAACACTCAGTTAAGGAATGAGAAAAGACAGTTGATTATTTTAAGAAATAAAGGTCAGTCAATCTGAAAAATCTCATGAATTTTAAATATGCAGTCTCCAAAACCATTAAACGCTACAATGAAACAGGCTCTCATGAGGAGAAAGGAAAACCAAGAGCTACCTCTGCTGCAGAGGAAAGGCTTATTAGAATTACCAGCCTGATTTACATAAATGTTTCTTGGCGTTTTAGCAGACATATTTTAGTGTCTGTTATACAGAGGAGACTGCGTGAGTCAGGACAATACAATACAAAAACAATATAACAACACGTGGCATTACAGAGAGAGAGAGAGACGTTTCACATATGGAGGTGAAAGCCATTTTACTAAAGCAAGAAACCCAGTTAAGACTCCAAAACTCTACACTACAACCACAACTGTGCACCTACAACATCTGGAGCAGATCAGAACCAATATTTGTCTAATAACATGAGAAAAACATAAAAATGTAAATAAAATACAACCTACCCAAAGATGCAGACTCGTATAGTGAATAAAATTAAAATAAAGTGAACGCAACACTTGTTTTTGCCCCATTTTTCATGAGCTGAACTCAAAGCTCTAAGACTTTTTCTACGTACACAAAAGGCCAATTTCTCTCTGTTCACAAATCTGTCTCAATCTGTTAGTGAGCACTTCTCCTTTGCCGAGAAAATCCATCCACCTGATTAGACAGCATGATTATTGCACAGGTGTGCCTTAGGCTGGCCACAGTAAAAGGCCACTCTAAAATGTGTAGTTTTAATGTAATGGGGGTCTGGGGGGTCCAAAAACCAGTCAGTATCTGGGGAAAACCAAGATTCATCCATGAAGAGAACACCTCTCTAAAGTGCCAGACTCCATCAAATGTAAGCATTTGCCCACTCAAGTCGGTTACGAATACAAACTGCAGTCAGGTCGAGCTCCCAATGAGGACGATGAGCAGATGTGCTTCCCTGAGACGCTTTCTGACACTTTCTGGCAGAACTTCTTTGGTTATGCAAACCGATTGTTGCAGCAGCTGTCCAGGTGTCTGGTCTCAGACAATCTTGGAGGTGAATATGCTGGATGTGGAGGTCCTGGGCTGGTGGGGTCACACGTGGTCTGCGGTTGTGAGGCCGGTTGGATGTACTGCCAAATTCTGTGAAACGCCTTTGGATACAGTTTATGGTAAAGAAATGAACATTCAATTCACGGGCAACAGCTCTGGTTGACGTTCTTGCAGTCAGCATGCCGATTGCACGCTCCCTCAAAACCTGCGACATCTGTGGCTTTGTGCTGTGTGATAAAACTGTACATTTTAGAGTGGCCTTTTATTGTGTCCAGCCTAAAGCACACCTGTGCAGTAATCATGCTGTCTAATCAGCATCCTGATCTGCCACACCAGCATTTTTGCAGCATGTTCATATTTTGAATTTGTATAATTTTGAAAGAAGATATTTTTATGGAGAGCAAAATAGTATTAAGTTGTTTAAAGTGTAAGTTTATTTTTTATAAAATGGCATAAGAGCAAAAAAATCTGACTGTTTTGATTTGTTGTTATTTTAACATTTACTTAAATGCACAATCTTTATTCTTTCAGGGGGTTTTTGCAGCATGTTCATATTTCTAACTTGTATAATTTTGACAGGAGATATTTTTATGGAGAGCAAAATATTTTAAGTTATTCAAAGTTTAAGTTTGTTTATTCTGGAATAATATTCCGGGTTTTTTTTTTTTTTTTATGTTAAAAAAAACATTTAGTTTTAGTGTGTTCAATAAATGTTTGTCCTGTTCAGCCCGAGACCTAAAGTGTGCTTTGAGTTTTGGCCCCCTGTGTAATTAAGTTTGCCTTAGTTGATACTGGGTCAGGTTTTTTCTCATTATCGATGACTGTCATAGATCGATTCCAGCTTTGTCTACTCAATTTGTTAGTAAGTCATTCGTGTTGGCGTCATTAGTCAGTTATTGGACATACTTGGCTCTGTGACAGCTTCCATACATATTGGAGATGTCACATTTTCTCATGTCTTCCATGTGGTGCGCACAGCTACTCATCCGGTTCTTTTTGGATGGGATTTTCGTATTGAACACAACGCAAACATTGACATACCATATTCATGTTTACAATTATATAACAAATTATACACTGTTATTGTGTTTTTAACCAGCCATTAGGGTTGCACAAGTCAGTGCACTTTTAGTGCCGGTCCCAAGCCCGGATAAATGGGAAGGGTTGCGTTAGGAAGGGCATCCAGCGTAAAACATGTGCCAAATCAAATATGCAGATCACAAATTATTGTGATTTGTGGTGAGAGTAGAGAGCAGATGGAGAAGAGTCTGGAGAGGTGGAGGTACACGCTGGAGAGAAGGGGAATGAAAGTCAGTAGGAGTAAGACAGAGAACATGTGTGTGAATGAGAGGGAGGGCAGTGGAGTGGTGCGGTTGCAGGGAGAAGAGGTGGAGAAGGTGGAGGAGTTCAGGTACCTGGGGTCAACAGTGCAAAGTAATGGAGAGTGTGTTAGAGATGTGAAGAAAAGAGTGCAGGCAGGGTGGAGTGGGTGGAGAAGAGTGATAGCAGGAGTGATTTGTGATAGAAGAGTATCTGTGAGAGTGAAAGGGAAAGTTTATAGGACTGTGGTGAGACCTGAGATGTTGTATGGTTTAGAGACAGTGGCATTGAGTAAAAGACAGGAGGTGGAGCTGGAGGTAGCAGAGCTGAAGATGTTAAGGTTTTCGTTGGAAGTGATGACGATGGACAGGTTTATTAGAGGGACAGCGCATGTAGGATGTTTTGGAGACAAGGTGAGGGAGGTGAGATTGAGATGGTTTGGACAGAGAATGCTGAGGATGGAGCCACCAGGAAGGAGGAAAAGAGGAAGACCAAGGAGGAGGTTTATGGATGTGGTGAGGGAAGACATGCAGGTAGTTGGTTTGAAAGAGGCAGATGTAGAGGACAGGGGGGTGTGGAGACGGATGATCCGCTGTGGCGACCCCTAATAGGAGAAGCTGAAAGAAGAAGAAGAAGATTGTGTTTTTAACTGTGAATCATCTCATCTCAGTTTCTGCTGTGACTGTGACAGAAGCTGTCCATCTGGTGCCTAAAGTGCATATGGAGGATGCACATTTAAATGCTTAGGAAAAAACACAAGACCCTGCTGACAGAGTTTGCTAGCATTTTTAGTTCCCATTCTCATGACTATAGCAAAACAAAATTGCTTAAACATAATACTGACACGGGTGATGCTGCTCCGATCAAACTGCACCTATATAGAACATCACCAGCTTCTCAGGCTATACTGCAAAACCAAATACCACTCATTCCAGATGACAAAGAAAAAACTGCTTTCTCTACTGGCACTGGACTATATCATTTCCATAAGATGCCAGTGGGCATCTCTAATGCACTGCCCAGTTTCCAGAGCCTAATTGAACTTGTACTTTGGGGTCTGCACTGGAGCATTTGATTGATCTACTTAGATGATATTATCATCTACAGTGCTGATTTCCTTCAGCACCATCAGCACTTGCGTGAAGTCTTTCAGCAATTTCTCATGGCTGGACTTAAACTTAAGCCCTCCAAGTGCCATCTAGCATGCTCCTCTGTTACTTTCCTGGGTCACCGTGTTTCCAGTGCCAGTGTTGAACCAGACCCATCTAATATAGACAAGGTTAAGACATGGCCAATTCCACCATCGGTCACACAGGTCAGGGCTTTTCTCGGTCTGTGTTTGTATTATCGTCGATTTATTTGACACTTTGCATGCACAATTAAACCCTTGTATCACCTCATGCACAAAGGAGTGTCATTCTCGTGGTCAAGAAAAGCAAACAAAGCTTTCATTATACTGAAACAGACAGTGACAGTTTTCCCCATACCTTAGAAAACTGTGGTCAGTTTAGTCACCTGATCATTCATAATGGTGGATTATGTAGACACTTGCGCAACTCTTTTGGTGATAACACCTTGCAAGTGGTCAGTCCTACATTGTAAATTCCTGAGGTATTCCATGGACACCCTTCAGTGGATCACTCTGCTCTAGCTAAAACATTGGACAAAGCGATGCGGTCTTTCTACTGCCCTTACATGTCTCCAGACATTGCCAAACATTGCTCCCACTGTGCTGCTTGACACAACTGCTTTCTGAGACAGGGCTCATGACCAACAACGTCTAAACTATGATCGTCATTTGAAATACACTCCTTATAAGCATGGTAACTTGGTGTTAGTAGATGATACTGCTCACCGCCAGAACAAACCGTGTCTACGTTGGCTAGGCCCATATGAGGTTTTGCAACCAAAATGCCCCTCTGGTGGTTCCATCCCTGTCAATTTCAAAGTTCTGGATGTATCTACACCTAATTCAAAAGCCAAAATGATTCATTACAATCACATGAAACCTTATATCACTGACGCAACAACAACACACACTTACTTCCCTCTCCTCCTCAGTTCAGCGACACACTCTGAACACATTCTACGGACTCCTCTCACTTCACTTTACACCTGAACCACCAGGACTCCCTACACCTCAGGTTTCATTGGAACCGCCACCATTGTCCCAGTTGCAATCACCCTCACATCTGCAGCCACCTGGAACACACATGAATCTGGTCTGTCAAGAGGTGTCTCAATCACCTGATACACCAATGCCCACTCAGGATGTGCTTTCCAGGACTGTCGATTGCCTCACCATTTGAAGGACTTTAACCTTTACTGACTTGCTAAATGCTCTCTGTATAAATGTTTCTAAGTACTAAGACACGGTAGGAAGCTTTTTTGGTACTTCTTTATATACTGATTCCTTTTGGGCCTTAAGGTTTATGTTTCATTGTTGTTAACCACATTTTTTATTTATTTTCTTTTTACTGTTTTGGTTCTTTCTATATAGATTTTCGGAAACTACATATTATAGTTTAATAGGAATATTATACATGTATGCAATGGGTTTTGTGCCATATATGTATGTGGGTTGTGTTACAGAATTAGCAAATTTCTTGTTGTGTGGGGGAATTTTATGTAGAGAAGAATAGCCACCCGCGATCTCAGCTCCTTTTCGGTGTCCTGATTTCAGTGTGGACAACCCGATTGACAGAACGAGCCAAGAATCCATGGATGCACACAGGGAAAGAACATGGAGGTTGGCGTCTAAGACCACGCGTGTTACACATCCAAGAACAGTTTGGCGAAGAACAATGCCTTTTCCAGCATGATGGACCACCTTGCCATATGGCAAAAGTAATAACTAAGTGGCTTAGGGAACAAAACATTAACATTTTGGGTCCATGGCCATAAAACTACCCTGACTTTAATTCCATTGAGAACTTGTGGTCAGTCCTCAAGAGACAAATTATGACAAAATCCAAACATTGATTATGCAAGAATGGGCTGCCATTGGTCAGGATGTGGCCCAAAAGTTGATTGACAGCATTCCATGGAGGATTGCAGAAGTCTTGGAAAAGAAGGGTCAAGAATGCAAATACTGACTCTTTGCATAAACTTAATAGAAAACTCTAGAAGAAGAAGACCTGAGAGGAGAGAGCTGTTCCCTTTATTCCTTTATTTTTTTGCTATGATAACAATACACAGTTGTATGTTTTAGCAAAGCCAGATGAGCAACGTCAGCTTAACAATGTTGAGAAATGTGTAAAAGACATTAGCCAGTGAATGCTTGCTTTTATGATTAATGGTGTCAAAGGCTGTGAGGTATGATATTGGCCTATAGTTGGACAGCTGACTAGGTCAAGTTCAGGTTTTTTATTTAGGGGTTGATAATTGACAGTTTGAAAGCTTTAGGTATATAACCAGTGGTATTGTTTTTAGAAAAGGTTCAAGTACTTCTGAAATTATCTGTTTGAAGAAACTTGTAGGTACATGAACTCGAACACATTGATTTTGATACGGAAATAAATGAAAGTAATTCATTCTCTTTGATGGGAGTAAAACTTTGTAATGAATTATATGTTATGCAAAAAAAAGTGAGCACACCCCTCACATTTCAGATATCTTCTCAAGGGAGTAGTCAATGTGCATATTGTATTGCAGTACAAAATTTACTGTCCTCTGAAAATAACTTAACATACAGCCATTATTATCTGAATAGCTGGCAACAAAAGTGACTAAAGTGATAACAGCTGTACGGCATGTAACCACACAAAGCCACGTGTCATATTAATCATGTTCATGTTTTTTTCTGCTTGCCAGGACTATACAAATTTGTGCATATTGTATTAGAGCATATAATATGTGGTGCTTTGAGTACAATTCTCTCATTCTGACCACTGTATGTTCAACATGGCACCTCATGGTAAAGACTCTCCTCAAAGACGCCGAGGCCATAAGAAGACCAGTAACACCCCAAAACAGTTACAATGCAGTGACCAGAGTCATGCAGAGGTTTTCCAAGACCGGTTTTACTCGGAACAGGCCTTGCAAGGGTCCATCAAAGAAGTTTAGTATGCTGCAGTATGGTAGCATCATGGTCTGGGGCTGCATGACTGCTGCTGGTACTGAGGAGCTGTGGTTCATTGAGGGAAACATGGATTCCAACACGTACTGTGAATTTTGAAGCAGAACATGACGCCCTCCCTTCAGAAACTGGACCGAACGACAGTTTTACAAAATAATAATGACCCCAAACACACCACCAAGATGATTACTTCCTTGCTGAGTGAGCTGAAGATGATTGAGTGGTAAAGTATGTCTCCAAACCTGAACCCTATTAAGCACCTGTAGGGCTCCTCTAGCAGAAGGTGGAAAAGTGAAATGTGTCTAACATCCAGCAGCTCCGCGATGTGATTATGTAGGAGTGGAAGAGGATTCCAGCAACAAGCTGTGAATTATGGTGCTGTGAATCAAGCTATGGTGAATTCCATACCCAAGAGGTTTATGGCAGTGCTGAATAACAATGCTGCTCACATAATATTCACACTTTGTACACAGTTTTGACATGTTCACTGAGGGTGTACTCACATTTGTTGCCAGCTATTTACACAATAATGGCTGTAAGTTCAGTTATTTTCAGTAAATCTGTACTGTTATACAAGCTACACATTGACTACTCTAAAGTGTACACAATTTTCACTTCTGTAGTATTGTCCCTTGCGAAGACGTAATAAAATGGTTGCTGAAATGGGAGGGGTGTAGTTACTTTTGTGAGATAGTATAATTATAGTGCTATCTACAATTATTTATAAAAGAGTTTGGATTTACATTAATATTCTGGATTTTTTTGTCATATATTTTACATTTTATCATTGAAAAAGCCTATTGATGGTGTGCATAGGTTTATGCTTGTTATCTTTTATAAGGATAGAAAAATATGTTGATCTAGCAGCACTAAAACTAGATCTCAGGAGATTCTCCTTCCATGCTATTTGAAATGCTATCAATTTGGTTTGCTGCCATTTACATTATAATTTTAGAGTGGTCTGTTTTAAGGTGCGTGTGATCATTATACCACGGTGCTTATTTATACTCTCTAATCATTTTAATTTATGGGGAGCTCTATCATCTAGAGCAGGGGTGGCCAAAGAGCGGCTCTCGAGCCGCATGCAGCTCTTTGCCTGGTTTCATGCGGCTCTTACGTTCATATCCAAGTTTGTGTTTGTTTTTTTTAATGTGTGTGTTCGCTTCGCTTGAGTTAATATGGTATTTTTAAGACTTAAATGATCTTGCCCCTACTGGGAAACTTTGCGGTATTTTCATCTCACGCACATGCGCACACGCACAACTCTTTATATATAATTGTGAGCAGTACACAGAGACAATCACTTGTGAATATAAGGGTGTTTTCGCATATAGTTCGTTTTAAAAGAACCAAACCCAGTTCACTTAAAGTGAATCAGAAAGTGATTTAAGCAAATGTGACCTCAGTCCCTTTTGTGTTCACAATATAAAAGACTCAAAAGAGAACCCAGTTCTCTTTTTGGTCCTCTTTAGTATTGAAGTGATCTCAGACCCTTTCGTGTTCACACCTCAACCTCATAAGAACTCGGAACCCAGAATTCTGTGCAGCAATGGATTTTCAGTATTCAAAATGGCCTCTTTACATGTTGTCATCACATGGCTGTGGTACATTTTTGAACAGAAGACAAGAAGAGAAAGTGTGAGACAAATCATAACTAAAGGAAAGCATCTGGAAAACTTAAGAGGAAAAGGATAGCAGCTAAAAAGAAACTTTTTTCCCAACACTATCAACAACTGCTGATGCTTGCGACAGGACTACTTGTGACTTTTCAGCTGTCATCTGAACGGTTAGTATAGAAAAGTAACACACCCCTAATAAACAGAAGTTACAAAACAATAAATGTAATTATCTTCTGAACTGTATTAATTTCCATTAAAATAAGCTTTGGTGTATTTACCTGTGCAAAGTGTAGCTATTCAACAGTTACAATGCTTCTTGACAAACCATCTGTGAAATGTACTGTTCTATATTTTTTTCAAGGTCATGCTGGACAAAACCCAAGTCTCGGGCTTGGTGGGAAAGCACGGTAAACTGGTCAGACGATGATTGGTTGCACAATGTCAGGATGAGAAGAGATTAATTCATGTACCTCTGCAGTGTACTTAGGCCATACCTGGAGCGACAGCGAACATGCAACAGAGTTCCTCTCACTGTGGAACACAGAGTTGCAATTACAATTTGGAGGCTTGCTACGAATGTTGAATATCGCTCTATTGCACACTTGTTTGGTATCGGCCTCTCAACGGCATGTGTTGTGACACAGCAAGTAGTTTCAGCCATCGTCTTAATCCTGAAACCAAATTTGATCAAAGTTACTACAGGAAACAACCTGAGAAATATACTAAATGGCTTCAGAGACAGCTGGGGCTATAGATGGCACACATGTGCCTATCATAGCCCCACATGTTAACAAGTCTGACTACTACAACCGAAAAGGTTACTACTCAATAATTCTGCAAGGTGTTGTGGACCACAAATTGATGTTTTGGGACATAAATGTTGGGTGGCCTGGAAAGGTGCATGATGCAAGGGTCTTTGGAAACTCCTCCATCTTCCAAAAAGGCCAATCAGGCAGACTTTTTCCACCATGGACAGAAGAATTTCAAGGTGTTTCTGTCCCTATATGCATTGTAGGAGATGCTGCATACCCACTCCTATCATGGCTTCAAAAGCCGTTTCCTGAAACACCAGGAGTTACCCAGGACCAGCGTCTGTATAATTACAGACTGAGCAGAGCCAAGAAGTGTGCAGAGAGAGCATTTGGCAGGCTGAAAGCAAGATGGTGATGCCTACTGAAGAGAAACGACCACAACCTCAAGAAGATTCCTAAAGTTGTGGCAGCTTCATAATTATTCATAATTATTGTGAGAGCAGAGGTGAAATGCTGGAGTCCGAACTACTGGAAAATTTGGAAGATGAAGTGGACAGGGAAATGGGTGAGGAAGAGCTGCCAATCCTTGATCATGCCACTGGTCAAGACATTCGCCGAGCTTTAACAGCTTATTTCAGTCAAATTTAGAATTTGGTAATATGATAGATACAGCCAGTTCAAATTTCTCTTTTGTCAGATAAGATGTGAAATGTTTCTTTGTTCATAACATTTCATTATTCCGTTTTAGTGATTATTGTTTTTTCAAAAGAATTATATCAAAAGTGACAACAGAATTGCTTTGTATACTAACCGTTGGTTTATTATTTTTTTGTAACAAATGACTTCACAACAGAATATTTTCAACAATCTGTTAATAATACTAAACAAATAAAAAACTGCATCACTGTGCTACTGTATGTTGGTCCATACAAAACCGATTCACGAATGAAAACCATATCTGAAAATCTTTCAGATAGTATGCTTGTAAGAAGTAACATAACAATATGCTCTCTAACAAATAATTTACTAGTTTAAGAAGTGCAAATGATACAACATTTGTAATGTGTGTGTGTGTGTGTGTGTGTATATATACAAAATGTTTCAGCAGCAACAATAACATATTAATGCAAAAACTATGCTCAACATCACTGTGCTACTCCCCTCTTTAAAAAATTAACTACTTTAAGTGCAAATGGAGCAGCCGCAACAATAACATATTAATGCAAAAAAGTTTTGAAAAACTAACATGCTCTGCATAATGAACAACAACAACCCAGTGATTCTTCAGTTGAATTTGTTGATCTCATGTAAAACTGATGAAAGTGGCACTTCGGCAGCAGCATCAGTTGAATCTTCTTAGTTATACACTGCTAATCCTTGATTTGAGTGGTGTGCAGGTGTAAGTCGGTGAAGTGTGGTTGATTGTTCTGGTGTGTAGATTGGAGCAGGGAAAGGTGTTTGACTAGGTGCAGCATGTGTAAATGCACTAATCACTTGGGCAATCATACGTAGCATAGCTTGGTCATGCTCCATCTGGGTCTGTCGACGTCTGTCTTCCAACTCTATTTGCAGTCTAAAGCGTTCCCGCTCCAGTTCAAGCTCTCTGCGGTGACGTTCCTCCTCTCCAGTGGCAAAGAGCTCAAAGTACTGTTTTTGTTGGTCAATCATGCTACTTAACATAGATGTCACCTCTGTGACGGTGCCCTTAATGCTGGGACGTCGGGTTTGTCGGTTTTTAACCGATGGCAGACTTGTATGTGTTGGAGTGTCTGCTGCAGTCATGTCATCGCCGTGATGGTTGTTTTCACTGGCACTGCTGCTCTCAGTAACACTGCTACATCTGTCAAATTCTAAAAGACATAAAACAATAAACAGTGATCACACTGATCAGAAGGGTAACGCATCGCACTATTTGCTTACCTGACCAACCTAATGTAATACCATAATGTTCATGTCTACTGTACACTTTTATTAGCTCAGGAAGTAATAACACTTTATGGTTTTAACTACTGGTTATTATTTTAAATGTAATGAATTAACAGTTTTCAAATATATATTTAGTTAATTTTTTTGCAAAAAAAACGATAGAACTTGTTAGTACATCATTTAATTTGGTAAATGTTGACCAAACATTCACCAAGATTTGGTAATGGTAATATTATGCTCATTATTTAGCATACATTAGTATACAGTAACATTAGTGTAGCTAACTAATGATAGGTGCAATCATATGTTCCACGAATATTGTCTGTTAAATAACCGCATAATGTTTATTAATTATAAGCATTTACACGGATGCCAAAATGATCCTTACCTTCTTCCTCTTCATTCTGCAAGTCCACACTTCCACCTTCGACAACATCTGCTGGACAAGCACAGGGGCTTGCACCCAAAATCTCATTCAAATTGTTGTAGAATGGACAGGAATCCTTGATTTCAGCAGACTCCCCACTTCGACGCATTTTATCACGTGTGCTCATGTACTTCTGTCGTAGTTTTTTCACTTTTACACGATGTTGTAGTGCTGTTCTGTTGTAGCCCCTTTCCTTCAGTTTTTGAGAAAACAGAAGAAATACTTTTATGTTTTTATGTGTTGAGAATAGTTGCCGTTTAATGCCATCATCTTTCCAAATATCAATAAGTGCACAGCTTTCTTCATAAGACCACACGACTCCGCGACCTGCCATGTCGAAAAGTTTTGTGTTTCAGCAGTGACGGAACACGGCTGCAGGTATGGCAAGCCTCCAGGGACATTTGGCGAAACGAACCGCAAAACGGACCGGGACCTCATTGCTTTCACATGTCACAAACAAATCGAACCACAAACGGACCCACAAACGAACCATACTCAGACCACCTCCGGAGGTGGTCTGAGTACGGTTCGCATCTGGGTCCTTTTAAGGGGTCTGAGATCACTTGGTTTGTTCACATATACACACTGAACCGCTCCGAGAGCGTTTGGAGGGCTCAAACGAACTAGGTGTGAAAACACCTTAAGACGTTTAATGAATGGGACTACACGTAACACATGACTAAACTAAACACAAACATACATATAAAGAAAGAGAAATTAGGAAAATGGAAAGAGAGAGAGAGAGAGAGAGAGAGAGAGAGAGAGAGAGAGAGAGAGAGAGA
>JAAIIK010020519.1:28994-40174 GCA_014706435.1 Silurus glanis
AGAGAGAGAGAGAGAGAGAGAGAGAGAGAGAGAGAGAGAGAGAGAGAAGAACGAGAGATAAAGAAATGTCAAGTTTAACCTCAATTGACCACAACCTAATGTGAATCATCAAGGAATCAAAATTCACCTTAATAAAGGGGCTCAAACTTAAATGCGCATATAGATAGTTGGTAAATGGTTACTTGCATTGGCTTTGTTGCTGAACAAGAGTCCAAATACGGTAGACAAAGGAGATTCTTGATGGGTCCGTTAGGAGGAATTGTTTTGCCAGGTTTGCCGTGTTTTGCCAGGTTTTCCTGAAGATCAGAATGGTCCCCTAGCCACACCCATCTTTGTTGGAATGGCCAATACAAGGCATGAACTTTGAGTGGGGAAAACTTTCTTTGTCTCCGTTTTTGATCCATTTGCATATTTATGGCTGGTCTGGAGAACTGATGAAGCCAAAGTGTATTAAAAACAGTACGGTACACTTCACAATCATATAACATGCACCATTGTTTAAGAAATAGAGAGCAGATCATTTTGATACCAAGGACGAAATGAAAAGATAGCATTAAGGCAGAAATACAGCGATACACCTGGATATGAGCTTTAAAGTGTAACTAATGCCAATACATAGTTGTAGCTAGGTTGATATTGTGGTAGTGGTGACAGTCACATGGTTGGGCGGCGCAACTGGAATGATGGCCAGGTTTCGCTTTATCAAATTAGTGGTGGAAGTGCGTTTTCCTGAACACTGGTGATGTCACCGGATATCTGGCACAGCTGGGAGAGGTTTGTGTGTGTGGACTGAGGAATCCAGCCATTATTGGGTTAACATCATCCCACTTCTTCGTTTAGAGTTTCTCGGCACATGGTGACCTGGTTGAACCGGAAGAGAGGAACTGAAAACCGCTTTAGTGGGCTGTCTTAGTGGGTCTTTTTGGTAGGCTGTCTTCTTGTTGTCTTGCTGTCTAGCTGTCTTGTTGTTTCACTGCCTGGCTGTCTTGTGGTCTGCGGGTCGCTAAAGTGCAGATGGAGTGACATATTGCATCGGCGTGCCTGCTATCTACGTGCCGAGCATGGGACGCACATCTTGGCCATACCGTGCTGGATTACCGGATTAGCTAATGAGCTGAATGCTAAACATTTCACCCGGAAGCCCCCTGATGCTCCTTGCGGATCATGCTCGCCGGCTCCTGATCATGCAAGTGTGGCGGCAATGAGAGCTCAATGGAATTCCTGGCTCGCTTCTCCGGCGAAGCAGCCGAGTGGAGCGGTTTCCTATTAAGCATCAGTCAATATATCAGGTCACAGTTATTCCAATTCCCCACCGAACGAGCCAAGATCACATTCTTCATTTCTCTCCTGTCTGGGGATGGTCCCTCTTGGGCCAGCAAAATGTGAAGCGCGAACGGAGGCGATTTTGGCTCGTACACCAATTTCATTGGGCAATTCATGGGGATGTTCGGGATGACAATTGCGGACCTCCACTACAGCCCCCACGGTTCTGGGAAGGCCAGGAGGCGCCTACCCAAGCCCCAGACTCCAAGTCCCACAGAGTACAGCTTCCAAGTTCCACTGGGGGCATCGCCCAGCTGTCTCTCCTTGCTGGGGTTGCCCCTCAGTTTGTGATTCCCGCTGGGGCTGTGGCTTCACCGGAAACAGTTACTGGGAGCAACAAGAGCGTCTCTCCACTCCAGTGTTTTGCCGAGGGCCGAGGGCTCCGCTCCAGTGTTCTGCCGAGGGTGTCTCTCCGACGAGGATGTAGTACCGCTGCCTGGCCGCAAAAGGGTTGTCGCACCGCCACTAAGTCTCTCCGAAAACGATGTCACGGTCAGAGACTCCTCAGAGAACGCCGTCGCGTTTTCAGGTCCCTACAAAGGCGACGTCTCAAAGCTCCTCTGGAGGTGACGTCATGCTTCTAAGTCCTGCAGAAAGCGCCGTCGGCGTCGCAGTCCAAGTGAGGGCGGCGTCGCAGTCCAAAGTTCCTACGGAAGCGACGGCAGGTCACGGCCACTCCGAAGACAACGTCATGAGCCCAAATCTCGCTGAAGGCGGCGTCGTGCTTCTAGACCCCTACGAAGGTGCCGTCGCGCTTACAGTCCCTTAGAATGCGCCGCCATGGCCCAAGGTCCCTCCGAAGGCGACGTCACGATCCAAAGCTCTTCCGGAAAAGACGTCGTTGCCGAAGGTCTCCCCGAAATCAACGCCGTGCCTCAAAGCCTCTCAGCAAGTGCCGTCACGCTTCAAGGCCCCCCCGTAACCGGCGTTGTGCTCCAGAGTCTCTCCGTAGGTGAGACAGCCATAGAGGGCATCACTCCGCTCCAGAACTCCACAGAGGGTGTCATCCGCTTCGCTCTGTCCCTCTTCCGGCCCTCCCCCTTCGGCCCTGGATGGATGGCGAGGCCCTCCTTGGTGTGCCCTGGCCCGCCTGGTCTTGTGTTTGTGTGCCGAAAGTGAAATTAAAAATGATTGAGTTCCCCTGCGTGGTCACGGTCCTAACAGCTTGGTGGTGGTTTCCTTGGTGTGCAGTGTTCGACAGGTGGGGTTTGTGGTGTCGTATGAGTGCACGTGTGTTTGCTGTGGATAGGAGATCATTAGAGTAACGTCCCCAGCCCTGGAGTCCGAGCATTCTTGTGTGGTAGATTATGTATGGTTTTATGTATGTATGGTTATGTATGTAATTTTAATAGTTCTTAATAATCTGTAGTTATTAAACCTCTGTCTCATTTCCTGACTCAGCTGTAGTCGAACCTGGGTGCCTTACGTATGCCTTAAGGGTTATCCTTGGTAACTGAGCCCCTGGGGTGGTGTAGTCGGTTTCTATTAGTAACATTCTTAAATCTAGTCTTACATTTTATTGGTAAATTCTCTATGTTCTAAATTTCTTAATTTTTGGGAACAAGTTGGACATCCCAGCACCACAATGTGATAAAGGGAGAATACATACAACACATACAGAGTTTGGAACACTTTATTATTGCCTAAATAAAGAAAATGTCCTTCTGTGTGTGTGTGCTGGGTGTGTTTGAGCAGGGGTTATCTACTAACACCCAGACATACTGGTGCTTGGTGCTGGGTGTGAAATGCCTTGCCATCGGAATGTCTTTAAAGTTAGGTGGAGAGACCAGACCCCCAATATGCCTGTAGGCTGTAAGGCGCAGTCTGTAATTTATATGCAGATGTTAAGGGTTAAAAGGGATGTCTGGGACATGAGATCCAACTGATCAACAAATAGTCCTATGCAGATGCTACAAGTGATCCAAATAAATATTGATAACTCCGGGAGATTGTTGATCAAACTAACTGCAGTAGATGATGTGAATGCTATGACTGGAGCAGATATTAAAGAAGACTTTTGTTTAAGATTTTTTCCCAAATTCTTGAGGAGTTTTGTTTTTCTCTTATTGAATTGGAAACTGGTTTTTCTTTGCCATTGTTGGATTTTTTTTGGAATCTGAGTTTTTTTAAATATATTTTTGGGTTCACACACCTTTCTGTGGGAGATTGCTAGAACTCCTGCCTCTTATGCAGTCGACCCCAATTTAAAGCCCCAACCGTTACATTACATTACATTATGAGTTATGAATTGTATTATGTTATAAGCGTTTTCATGTTTGTTTCTGGATTTGGATGGCACTTTTGATCCCTAAAATTGTTTATTCTACAATCTACATCTGTTTCTGACCGTAAATCCTGCCTGACGATTCAGGTTTTGCGGCCTTTTTAATAAATCCAGTTCTTTTGGAATCGCTTTGGGTGTGACCAACTACGGAAGCTCCTATGACACCACGTATGTCTTAACAGACATTTTGACCTGAGATCAGGCTCCGACCCACCTTCATTCCTCAGGTCGACCCCTTCTAACATCATTCGTCTTCCCGTGAGGGACTACACTAAGTTCTCTCAGCACATCCAGTTCTCGGCTGGCTTTCGCCTAACTTTTCATCGTGCGGGCCATCATTGGATTCCGCCACCGAATGTGAGACCAGTCATACAGGATCGTGCTGAGCGACGTCACGGAATAGCGTCCGCGTCGAGGCGAGCTATTCCTATTCCAACCTGCTGGGTATTAAGTTACACGGTAGGGAAGCTAATTACAGGCTTAGCGTGTCAAGGCGAAGCTTTCGGAGGGCTAACTACCCTGCGAACATCGGCAGACTAACGTGTTGTGACGAGTCTCGTTTTCTCTCCACACAGCCACGTCGACGGTCATCCCCCTACCAAAGGGAATGAGTCGAGGATCAGGGAGGTTGCATCCTGCCCGTGTCCATGATCATGTAGAGCAACCATCTCGGGCAGGGACCCTCACCCGATGTGCATCGCGTGCATGGCCCCGAAGCACGCTCAAACGTCGCCTGCGGACCCGCAAGCATGCATTCACTGCGCGCCAATGCTGGTGAAAAATTTGGAGAGATGGCTGAGAGTAGTGGTGGCTAACCAACAGGACCCGTGTTTGTCCGGCGCCGCCGCAAAGTCTACGGCCGTCGAACATCAGCCGCGAGCTACCACGAGCTGGGCGGACCTGATGGAGGCCGAATCGCCAGTCATGCCGCCTCTGTTCGATAACCTCCTCGCGGAGGAAGAGGAACTAGCACTGGTTATGTACCTAAATCCTTCAAACTGGCAGTTATCCACCCCCTAATTAAGAAACCTGACCTTGACCCATCCAGCTGTCTAACTACAGGCCAATATCAAATCTCCCCTTTATATCCAAAATTTTAGAAAAGGTTGTAGCACAGCAGTTATGCTCACATCTACTTATGAATAACATATGAATAACGGAATAAAGGGAACAGCTCTCTCTTGGCTCACGTCTTACTTGACTGATCGCTATCAGTTTGATGTAAATGGTGAGTTCTCCACACTCTCTGAGGTAAAGTTTGGTGTTCTTCAAGGATCTGTCTTAGGCCCACTGCTTTTCTCTTTATATATGCTGCCTCTTGGTGAAATTATACATAAACATGGTATTCGCTTCCATTGCTATGCTGATGATACACAGCTGTATATTTCAGCAAAGCCAGATGAGAGAGATCAGCTTAACAATGTTGAGGAGTGTGTAAAGGACATTAGACAGTGGATGCTTAATAACTTTCTTCTGCTCAACTCAGATAAGACGGAAGTACTTTTACTAGGACCACATGCAGCTAGAAGCAAACTTTCCGATTACGTAGAATCTCTGGATGGTGTTTCTGTTTCAGCGTGTAAGGCTGTCAAAGACCTTGGTGTGATTATTGACCCGAGTCTTTCCTTTGAGGCTCACATGAATAATATTACCAGGATCGCCTTCTTTCACCTTAGAAATATTGCTAAAATTTGAAATATGATGTCGTTACAGGATGCAGAAAAACTAGTTCATGCTTTTGTTACTTCTTGATTAGACTACTGTAACGCTTTACTGTCTGGGTTTTGGAGTAAGTGCATAAATAAGCTTCAGTTAGTTCAGAATGCAGCAGCAAGAGTCCTCACTAGATCTAGGAAATATGACCACATCACTCCTGTTTTAATCATCTACACTGCTCCCAATTACATCTCACACTGATTATAAAATACTACTACTGACGTATAAAGCACTTAACGGTCTCGCGCCGCAGTATCTGAGTGAACTTCTTTACCAGTATGATCCTCCACGCCTACTTAGATCAAAAGGTGCAGGCTATCTGTTGGTTCTTAAAATAATGAAGACTACAGCAGGGGGCAGATCTTTCTCCTATAAAGCCCCACAGTTATGGAACAGCCTTCCAATCAGTGTTCGGGACTCAGACACAGTCTCAGGTTGAGGTTGGCAAGTTGAGGTTGAAAACTTATTTATTTAGTCAAGCCTTTTATCAGTAGATTTTTTCTTGGGTAAAGGCACAGATCTGGAGGGAACATAGATATAGAGTGTTTGGTGAACTGGGATATTTGTATGCTCTTGTCCCTTCACATTCACACGTTCACTCAGGTTTGTTGACGGTGGTGTGGTGGGTCGTCTCTTATCCCAGAGATCCCTCATGTCTGTGTTACCTTCTGGTTTTCCCTTTTAGTTATGCTGCCATAATGAGTCTTGCTGGAGTCCAAACTGCACAATGACATTAAATTTCATACAACAATAAGGATACTTAATAATCCATATCCTTCTCTTCCTGTCACCCACTTCTCTCTCTCTCTCTCTCTCTGTCTCTCTCTCTCTCTCTCTCTCTCTCTCTCTCTCTCTCTCTCTCTCTCGGTCGAGTTAAACATGCTCCTGAGGCTCCAGTGACCACTGTTCCTGCCCCTCTCCCCTCTGTGGATCTTCCCACTTCGTCCAGGCCTGCCTCTGGATAGTGTTCTCTTCGACTGGAGGCCACCCTAGGTTTCTCATCAATGCCTTGGGTGGTTCCATGAAATTCCGGAGTAAGAACAGGCGCTTTGAGCATGGATTGAAATGTAGTTAATGTCAACAGTCTCCTACACTGACTCAGGACTACTTTTCGCTTCTGATCATCATCACTGTACCCCGCAACATTGTATATCTGCTATAAATGGACATTCGGTGCAACCCAGATGAGCATGGGTTCCCTTTTGAGTCTGGTTCCTCTCAAGGTTTCTTCCTTATGCCATTTCAGGGAGTTTTTCCTTGCCACAGTCGCCACCAGCTTGCTCATCAGGGACAAACTTACTTATAAAGAACATATTCACTTTTAATCACCACATTATCTGTGTAAAGCTGCTTTGAGACAATGTTCATTGTTAAAAGGGCTATACAAATAAAAACTAATTAAATTGAATTGAATGACCGTGCAACGAGGATGCAGAGGGCGATGCCAACTCTGACCTCCTCGACTTGGATATGGAGAATGAGGATGAGGACGACAGTGGTCCCTTCCCGGCCCAACAGTCGAGACCCCAGAGCACGGGCGATGCAGCCTCACAGGTGGAAGGTAACCTGCACGAGGTATGCAAGCAGCTAAGCTAGGACTAGCTTGGCCCATGTCCCAGGACTTGGAGGGAGCTGTGAGAGACCTTTACGTCGGGAATAGGCTGCCGCCTGCTCAACCCACTGCTAGACAGCTCCTGCCCGCCGTGCCGGCTTGCATGAAGATGATGTTTCGTTATTGGTCTAGCCCCTTCAAGAGCAAGCTTCCCGCAAAAGGATGCTCTAAGCTGGAGATTCAGGGGATGGAAGAGCTGGGGTTGGCCGGACCCCCAGCAGTGGAGCCTTCGGTGGCTTATCACCTCCATCCGAATCGGTGCTCTATCTCTGCCGCCTCTCAAATTGCGCTGCCTGGAAAAATCGAGAGATTGACGTCGTCCATCCATCAGAGAATCTATAAATACGCAGCGCAGTCAGTGTGCTTGCTAAACGCGGTGACTTTACTGCGTACCAGGCGGAGATTTTGGAGGAGATGGGGTGACAGCTCGACACGGGAGTACCTAACTGGGTACTTTGGGACGAGATATGTGTGGTGAACGACCTAATCCTGAGCTCTTCACGAGGCGCGGTTCAAGGCTGCGGCCACGTGATGGGCTTGGCTGTGTCAGGTGAGAGAGCATTGTGGCTTAACCTGTCAGGCTTGGGTGACACACAGAAAGCGGAGGTCATGGATGCTGCCTACAACCCCTCTAAAGGTTTGTTCGGTCCAGCTCTAGAAAAGATGAGAAAAACCAGCACTCTCAGGAAAGCTTTCAACCTCTGTTTGCCTCGCAAGCTGTCTCAGAACCTGCCCCCTCAGGAGTGTGAGATCGGCTCTCGGCGGATAGCATGCTGATCAACATCCGGGATCGGATGGCTCGGGACCATGGGGGAAGCATTCGTTTGCGGCCATGGCAGCTAGAAACCGCCTGCCCCACCCCGAGGAGCAGAAGAAGCCCGGCGCGGCGACGGTTGTGAAGTCATCAACGCGTGACCAAAGTTGTGTACATGAGGTTCCCTTTCTGCATGCCTCATCAATTGCCGCGCATGTGCTGTTCATCCGTGGGTGTTAAGCACGATTTAACGGGGATACAGGCTTTAATTCGCCATGAAACCACCCAGATTCAACGGAGTGTTGGTCTCGGTGGCTGAAGGAGAGTCGGCTCGCATCCTAACGGCCGAGATCGACTCTCTTTTGAGCAAAAGGGCAATCAGAGTTGTTCAGGAGGGGGAAAGCCTTCAGGGCTTTTACTCCCGGTACTTTGTGATCCCGAAGAGAGGAACCACATCTCTTCGTCCGATCTTGGACTTGCATGTGTTAAACAAGCACCTGAGAAAATATTCATTCAGAATGTTGACACACAAAGCACTCTGTCGGTCGATCCGTCCAAACGATTGGTTTGTGATGATCGATCTATCGGACGCGTATTTTCACATAGACGTTTACCCGTCACACAGAAAATATCTGAGGTTTGCACACAGAGGCACTGCCTACGAGTTTCAAACCATTCCGTTCGGACTGCCTCTCGCTCCGAGAACTTTCAGCAAATGTGTGGAAGCGGCTCTTTTGCCATTGAGAAACAGCGGGATACGGATTTTGTCTCATATAGACGATTATCTGATATCGTCGTCGGGAGAGCGAGCGATCGGAGATGCGGAGAGCGTAGTCACACATCTCTGCAACTTGGGTTTCAGAATAAACAGGGAAAAGAGCCACTTGTAACCCGCGGAATATCTAGGACTTAGTATAGATTCCCTCTCCTATCGAGTCACGCTGACAGAGAGGAGAATCGCATCTCTCATACAGTGTCTCTCCTGTTTTCGGGCGGGGACTATGGTCCCGTTCCGAGTGTGCTTACGAATGCTGGGTTTAATGGCCTCAGTGATTTCTGTGGTGCATCTGGGACTTCTCATGATGAGAGTTTTCAGAGATGGGTCACGCGTTTGCGCTTATGTCCCCGACGTCATCTCATTCGGCCGGTCAAAATAACGCATGCGTGCGTCATAGCGCTCCGCCAATGGGGATGCCCCGCGACTCTTCGGTCAGGGATTCCCTTGGGGGTGGTGTCGTCGAGGGTTACTATGACGACGGATGCGTCTTTGGTGGGCTGGGGCGCGACTCTAATGGGCAGAGCTGTGAACGGCATTTGGCCTCCACAGCTAATCCCGAAACATATAAACTACTTGGAGTTGTTGGCAGTGTTTCTAGCGCTGAAACATTTTCTGGCTTTCGTAACGGGCCGACAAGTACTGGTGAAAACCGACAATTCCACGGTTGTCGCATACATCAACCGGCAGGGGGGTGTGTGCTTCCTCCAGTTACATCAGTTAGCGAGGAAACTGATAATGTGGTGCGACACGAGGCTTTTATCCATCGGAGAGACTCATGTTCCAGGCATATGGAACAAGGGTGCGGATCTGTTGTCCAGGGGAAACCCCCTGTACGGGGAATGGAAACTGCACACCCAGGTGGTGGAGCAGATATGGCGGAGATACGGCCGGGCTGCCGTAGATCTCTACGCCTCGCAAGAAAATGCTCAGTGTCCTCTGTACTTTTCTCTAAGGGACAAAGATGCACCGTTGGGTGTGGATGCGTTAGCCCACCCATGGCCAAACGCTCTTCTCTACGCATTCCCTCCACTAAGCTTGATTTCCCCCACCCTGGCCAGGGTCAGGGAACTCGGCTTGTCACTAAAGCTGATAGCTCCACGCTGGGCGTCCAGACACTGGGTCGCCGAAATAGTTCAGCTGCTGTTGGGTAAGCCGTGGCCACTCCCTCCACGGAGGGACCTTCCGTCCCAGGTGGGTGGGGAGATTTATCATCAGCACCCAGACAGGATAGCTCTCTGGGCCTGGCCCGTGAGAGGTGGAACTTGAGTGTGGCAGGTTTACCCCCATCAGTTATACACACTATCCAGAGTGCCAGGGCCTCGTCTACTAGCACACTTTATGACAATAAATGCCGAGTTTTTGAGGGGTGGTGCGGCCATGGTCACATTGTCTCTTTCCAGTGTTCTGTGGGAGACATTGTGTTTTCTCCAGGATTTGCTGGATAGAGGGAAAGCTTTTTCTACTTTGAAGGTGTATCTGGCGGCTATTTCTGCATGTCATGTCGGGTTTGTTAAGGAACCTGCGGGTCGGCACCCTTTGATTAGTCGGTTTATGAAAGGTGCACGCCGTAAGAAGCCGGTGTCTCGGCGGTTGGTGCCTCAGTGGGACCTGTGTTTGGTTTTGGAGGCCCTTTCTCATCACCCCTTCGAGCCGGTGGATGGCATAGGGCTGAAATTTCTCTCTATTAAGACATCACTGCTTGTGGCAAGCCCTGTCTGTCAGTCCATCCTGTTTACAGTTTGCCCCAGGGCTCACGAAAGTTTCCTTTTGCCCTAACCTGGCGTTTGTACCTAAAGTGGTGGATTCTTCTTATAGGTGTCCCGTTACGGAACTTTCGGCTTTCCACCCTCCTCCGTTCTCATCTCAGGAGGAGGAGAGATTGAGTTCCTTGTGCCCAGTGCGGGCCCTCCATACGGGAGTCAGACGTCCGGAGCCACCGAGCGAAGTTAGAAAAAGAATGATGGGTTACTTAACATAATCCCGGGTTCTTTGATAACAGAGTGAGGTGTTTCACCAGCACTTCCCTCCTTGCACAGGGACGGGAAGAAATATCGCTGCAATGATGTTAGAAGGGGTCAACCTGAGGAATAAAGGTGGGGTGGAGCCTGATCTCAGGTCGACCTGTCTGTCAAGACAGACGTGGTGTCATAGGAGCTTCCGGTCAAGCCCAAAGCGATTCCCATAGTGAAACACCTCACTCTGTTATCAAAGAACCCGGGATTACGTTAAGTAACCCATCGCTTTATCTACACTTGCAATTGCCTATGTGGGTTTGATATATACAACAAATAATGCTGTATCAAACAGGGATCTTCCAATATTTAGGAAAACAATAAAAAACTTGGTGAGATCTCAGACTAGTGTCACTTTTTATCTACCAAAACACAAATAGTACACTGTGTCGATATGTGTTTCAATGTTCATTAGACGCCTAACCAGAGCCTGAATATGAATCCAAATTAATATCTCTGGTGAGATCTGAAAACAGCTGTACAGTGACATTCCCCAATTCACATGACTGATGTTGAAGACAGTGCAAAAAGCAAATGGAGAAGATCTTTGAATCCAGTTGTAGAATTAGTCAAGTCAAGTCAAGAAGCTTTTATTGTCATTTCAACCATACAGTTATGTTCAAAATAATAGCAGTACAATGTGACTAACCAGATTAATCCAGGTTTTTAGTATATTTTTTATTGCTACGTGACAAACAAGT
>JAAIIK010020521.1:7987-58022 GCA_014706435.1 Silurus glanis
CAGCTGGGCAGACGACGACATCCAGCAAACACGGCTTAAGCTGCGGCGTCTGCTTGGAGAGGAGGGGGAGGAAGAAGAAGAGGATTATTTAGCACATGAAGAAAGGACACCAGAGACCCCGCAGCAGGGTGTTAAACAGGCGCCTGTGATAGACGTCTATACGGGTTATGCACACTACACACCACAACCAGTTTTCTCCCAGGATGATACCAATGACTACAACAGCAGGCAAAACAGCATCATTCCTCAGTATAGCAACGGTTTAGAACCGTTTGTTCGGCTGCAAACTGAAAATCAGTATGTAGATGAATTTCAAAGTTCGTCTGTGGACAAAAACAATTCTCAGTTACTCAAAGATCTGAATCATTTACCTCCTCATGAGCCCAAGGACAATACTTCCAGAACTTATCAATCTCTAGCTAATTCCGCAGTCATTTGTGGCCCCCCCATAACCCAGCAGCGGAAGAAGTCCAAAGCCCAGCTGATGGCGCTTCGCCGTAGCTTTGTTCAAAAGAATTGGCCGTCAGAGGCTGAGGTGCAGCGGCTACAGCGCGTCACCGGGCTCGGACGCCACGAGATCCGGAAGTGGTTCGCAGACAGTCGCTACCAACTTCGCAGGAGTGGCCGGTCCTGGCTGGCTGAACTGAGCAAGCCCATTCAATCACCAGAGCCCTTGGGTGGAGTTCCACAACAGTTGAACAACGATAACTTCCAGGAGGATGGCGATGCCTCAGGCGCAGGGCTTGACTTTGAGCTCGATGTGGACATGGAGGACCACCAGTGCCCTGTCGAAGACGGAGACGGAGTCAGCGAATCAGACACGAGGAAAGAGGAACAAAGTGAGGAGTCTTTACAAAATGACGGCCGGGCTTCTGTCAAGCAGGAGCGGCGGGAGATCGCTATCATCCCTTCCCCATCTCCTGCTTCGTCTTCTCCGTCTCCGTCACTCCTCCAAGGCTGGAACCCCAGTCTGGGTCCTGAACCCAACCTCCGGAAGAAGACATGGGAGCAGCTGCACACACTGAGACAGAGCTTCCTGCAGTGCCAGTGGCCCACCAGTGAAGACTACACACTTTTGCAGCAGAAGACAGGCCTGACACGGACTGAGATTGTTCAGTGGTACGGAGACACACGTTACCACATTAAACACTCCAACCTGCGCTGGATTCACCCGGACGACCGGGAGCGTGTACGCACAGGTGTCATGAAGCAGCAGAAGCGAGCGGGGAAGGGTCCCAGGAGCAGGAGATGGACAGAGGGCACAGATTCGAGCTTCAGGTTTAGGGAGCCGCAACCCAGTAACGGGACAGGGGGGAATGAGACGAAGTCATGGGATGAATTATTCAAGACAGCTTCCTCAGTACTGCCAGGGGGTGAACTTTGACCCTGGAGAATTGTTTTCATTAAACGTTAAAGAGTATTTAGAATAGCAGGAAAGTAGAGGCTGGACTCTACATTGCTGCCAAATGCTGTATTTCATGAAGAAGTGTTTCTTTTTTTTGTTTTTTTTGTTTTTTTTTGTTGTTCTTTGTCTCATGTCCTCATATCCAATGTTTCTCACCACTAATGGATTGTTGTATTGATATAATCCAGTGCCTCGTCAGGACCTTTAATACACCACATATTTATGGATTTAGTTTTGTCTCGATGAGCAGTTTCATTTAAGCTGAAATTATTTATAATAACACTAACGAAACAGAAAAAAGCTAAGGAAGCTGTTCAGAGCGATTAACCGAACACAAGCACTGGGTGAAACTGCTGTTTTCATGTGTAGCATTTCAGTGTTCAACAGGATAAAATAGGTAGGTAGACATTAGTTTCAGGTCTTTTTTAATGCACATTTTCAGATGTTTATTTAAAAAAAACAATTTTTACTTTAATGTATTGATATGGTTCAGATCTTCCCAACCATGAATCCTTTAAAGTGTTGCTTTAAAAAAAGATTCAGCCAGTGTGAAAACAATTTTAAAATGGTTTTACGAGAGCTCTTTTACATCCTGTTCTTCTATATTAATTATTGCTTAATTTCAATTATAATTTATTTAGACCCAGGACCATAATCCAACAGAAGAAGCTTGAACGATGCATTTGATATTCTATGCATTTAATTATTATTTAGTTGACTAGAAAATTCCTTTACTGCTTTTGAAGATTTTTGTACCTATTTCTAGAAAATGTTTTCCCTTGGTTACAATGACATTTTAACTCAATAAAGTGAACTTCAGGATTTTATTTTCTTTTTTGTACATTTTAATTGGACAGATGCATATTTACAAGAGGGCTGTATAACGAGGGGAAAACGTGCATAGCTTGATTGCTTTATATTGTCATCACAATTCAAACCAATGAAGCTGTGAATTGTCAGTTACATACCGACCAAGAAATATTTTTTATAGATTACCCTTAAGCATAAAAAAAAAAAAACAACACTAAACTGTCAGAGACTCGTTTACAAACTGCAAGCTTCATTAAGATCAGTATTACACAGGTCAGTTATTATAGCAGTGATAAACACAGCAGTATGCTGTACAGACATATAATCATAAATAATGCTGTCATTTAAATGACCAGCACACTGATTAAATAAATTCGCTCCTATTTACTGTTAATAATGCATTTCTCTATCATCATGACTGAGTGTATTAACAAAGGATGATGTAATGGTTGTTAATTTGAATTGTATTTCACAAAGCAAGAGCACTTAGTTTTTCTTGATCACACCACAAGTCAGTTCCAGTATTCTGTCTGAATCTCCTGAGCACCATGAGCTTGCAGGAAGTCCGCTCCTTGTATGATTCGGCGAATCACTGTGGCGGACGTGATTAACATGTGACCCGCTGCTTGGAGTACAGTGGAGATCACTCTGAGTGCCTCTCTGTTAGAAAAATCGGGGAAAGAGCACAATATAAGATGTGACATTGTAGAAACACTAATGAATATTAGGCAGATTTATTTAGGCTCAATAATATTTGGCGCAAAAGATACAGGCAAAAATAAAAATACAAACATTAATGTTAACTACAGCTTGTAAAAACTTATAAAAAAAAAAAAATATATATATATATATACCTGATCACCTTCTTTGGCCCCAGACACTGGAAATCAGCACTGACTGAGTACAGACCCTGGAAGGTTGCCTTCACGTTTAAAGAGCCAAAAATATCTTTGGGGTTGAGACGGTAAAGGTCAAAGGTCACTCGAGCGATGTCACGACCAGTGCGGGGTTTCTGGTTAGCTGGATTGATGCTGCTGCCTCTCTTGCCTAACTGTCATTTAGAAGCTTGTTTAGAAATAACCAGCAGTATATACAGTGAGCATGTCAAATGTAGAGACAAACACATGCAAACTTAATTATCGGTGGATCACAGAATATTTTGTAACTTTTTTCGTTCAGAAGTAACAATGAGAAATGTACTGTTAGGTGCTGAAAGGATTGATCAAACACATATTCATACAGTCAGCAGTCAAATCAGCAGCAGATAGGACACTAACACACACATACAGGATGTGGTCTCCAGGTCTGTCCTGGCTCCAGCACCATGAGCACTGTGTTGTCTGGCAGAGCCATGAGAAACTCGTCTGAGTCCACTTCGGTACCGTCTTCCTCACACACCAGAGACAGCAGGGTGGATATGAGCAGAGTGTAGGCTGCCTAGAAAATATACAATAAAAAATGCAATCTTAGGGCAAATATAGCCACCTAGTGAAGCTAATATGTACAATATATAGCAGAGGATTTCCATAATCGCTTAAATGAGATCCTCAAAAAAACCTAGATTATAACTTTTTCATATTATGTCCAATTTAACCTTTTCTATTTATAAAATTTCATGTTCATTTTTCCTGATCTTTCAGGCCTCTTGGTTCACCTTCTCCTTCAGCTCCTCTAAGTCTGATGCAGTGAGCCCCTTTCTGATCTCTCTGTTCCATGAACAAACTCTGAAAGGCCTCTGAGGTGCAGCCCACACACGCCGAGACACAGACCTAACACATTGGTGATGACATGATCAAAATGAGACAGAAAATTATTAATTGGTTAGGCGATAAATACAAAACAACTGAATACAAGCTTCAGAATATAAACAGCATAAGCTTTCCTTAAAACACACAGTGCTTCTGTGTGACAGTGAGTCGCATGTATACTGTTCAGCTGTATAAATATAAACTGTTTAGCATACAATATTAAATCCAAATCATGGCATTAAGCAATTTGCTGTGAAACAACAGGTGGATTTTGTTTATTAATTAGTTATAAGATTATTATTAAGGCAGTGTATAATTCACATTAGTTGTTATTTACATATCAATCTACATACTGCATTAAATAAATAAACTTAGAAACATGCTTACTTGATCAGAGAGGATGTTGTTTCCATCTTGAAGAGTTCAGTGCTCCCTAGTTATTTTCCACTATACATATATATACATAAAGTTTAGTCCTCAGATGATACTTTTGTTTCTTATAGGGAAGCGCTGGTGTTGTGCTAGCTGTTCTGCCCTGAGGCCTGCTCTATCTCTGTGGACTTTGTCCTGAACTCAGTGATTCATACAAAGGTGTAATTGGACAAAGTCCTTTATCTCATAATGTGCTGGGAATGGATGAATAAGGAACATAAACAAGCTTAAAACATTTAGTAAAGGGTTTAATTTTAATAATTAATTTATTTTTAGGATGCAACATTGATAAGTATTCAAGCCAAGGTCATTGTAGCCTTTGTAGTCTTTGTAGTCAAATGTGGCCCTGTGGTCGGTATTTTAATTTAAAGATGACAATCCCAAACATGCAGCCAATATCATTAAGAGCTATCTTCAGTGTAGAAAAGAACAAAGAGTTCTTGAATTAATAGTTTCGTCCCCCACAGAGCTCTTATGTTAAAATCATTGAGTCTGTCTGGGACTACATGAAGAGACAGAAGGATTGGCCACAGCCTACATCCACAAAAGATCTGTGGGTAGTTCTCCAAGGTGTTTAGAACAACCTACCTGCCAATTTCCCTCAAAGACTGTGTGCAAGTGTACCTAGATGAATCGATGGCCACACAAAATATTGATTTGATTTAGATTTAATTTCTGTTCATTTACTTTCCATTTTCATAAAACAAAAGAATAAATTATGAACACTTTTACTTTTGGAATTATCTTACTACTTACTTCTTTACAGCATTTTTACACCTGCTATGTGTGTGTGTGTGTGTGTGTGTGTGTGTGTGTGTGTGTATATTTATATATCAGGGGTGGGCCAAGAGCTTCTCTGCTGGCCTAAACACTGTCAGAAGCACTGACCTACATTTACAACCTAAATTTCATGAAATTGTATTAATTTATTCTCAACAGTTTATTCTCTTCATTTCGTAGCGTTTCTCTTGGCTTCACTGCTTCCAGTATGTGGATGTGGATGCTAGATTTTTTTTGTCCATTCAGATTTCAGACTCTATGTTCTGCCATGTCAATCTAATCTGCCCAGGGCCTTCAGAATCAGTACTGCTGGCCCTTTTACCTTAGACTATATTATCATATATAGCCTATATGGGTCTGTTTCTTTGACCAATCGGATTTAAAATTTGCCTCACAGGGCCAGCTAGCTAGCATCAGCATTTTTCCGTCCTCTGATTGGTTGGTCAGAGCGAAACTGAAGCCAAGTTCAACTGGCAAAACACGTCTGTAGCTCTACACACACTAATACATCTGAGTTAGACTTTTATACGCCCACAATAGCTGACGAGGAAGAGAAATTGATTTGGTCTCCGACATACTTAAAATACAATTTGAAGAAAAGCTAGACATCATGAGGAGAACACAACCCCGAAGCTAGCTAGTATGTCTCAGCCTGGGAAAGGGTTTGTTCACCACTTCCAGACCAGTGAATACGAGCGGTACCACTGGCTTACAGCCTCTAAGGAGTGGTGCAAAATATAAGTATGCATCTCTGGTAAATAGGTTGTATTTTATTACATTCTTTTTGTGTTTATGTCATGTTATTAGACAAATATTGATTCTGAACTGCTCCAGATGATGTAGGGGTCACAGTTGCGGTTGTAGTGTAGAGGTTTGGGGTCTCAACTGTGTTTCTTACTTTAGTAAAATGGTGTTTACCCTCCATATGTGAAATGCCTCTTTCTCTGTAATGCCACGCGCTGTTATATTGTGTTTTTGTATTGTATTGATGGTTTCTATAATCACAACGTGATAGTGGTGGTATTAAGAGGTGGATTAAGTCGGGTCGTCCCCACTGAAGGCCCAGGTACCAAATGCACAGTCTGCCACTGTATACTATAAACCTATATAGGATACTTTATATATAATGAATATACTGGGTATTACAGACTATATATAAATTATTGAGATTAGAATGTATTTTGATTCTTTGAGTGTCCCCTATAATATAGTTTGTTCTATAAAATAAATAACGCATTTGTTTATTTGTTAACATCTTTGTTATAATTTCAAACTGTTTATTCATTTATTAAAATAAAAAAACGTGTCCCTTTTATCCTTTGCTTTTTTTTTTGTTTTGTTTTTAAGAAGCCATTTGTAAGGGGAAGTCAACGAGGGGAACAAGAACAGGATTGAAACGGAACACAGAGGTGTTTATAACAGTGATCGCCTCCCTTTTTTCCCGAGCACACCGTGGATTTATTCATTCATAAAACACAGACCGGAAATGGAATCAATAGACTGAAACTCCTTTTTAAATCAGACACTACAGTTTCGGATTGAAACGCGACCGGACGCGTGACCTTTTTAACCGGAAACAGTGCTCACGGCGCGAAAAGGAGCCGAGGAATAATACACCAGCCGTCTTTTTCTGCTTCAAATACATGTATAAAGAGACGTGTAGCGGTGGCGTGTGATCGGTTACCATACAGGATTATTGTTTGACGGGTCAAATTAAAGCGACAGTCGTTACATTGACAGAGAGGGAGATCTGACAGCCTTGAAATAATGAGATCAGGAAAAGCACGTAACAAAAACAACAACAACAACAACAAATTTGAAGCCAGCAGCGGTGGGACGTCTTTTAAACGAGTCATTGTTATTTATTTTTTATATACTATAGTGCATAGCCTATATAGGATATATTATATATAATGTTAGTATATGGCATTACTGCCTGTATACTGTAATTATTTACCTTTGCTCTTGCTTTGAAACTTTAATAACTCATGAGAATTATATAATCATCAGTTAAAAAACAACAACAACCCAATGTCAGTATAACAGTGTTACATTGTGTGTTAGCTATAATACGATTTTAAAGTCGAAAATAAAACATGTATTTTTTTTTTATAAAACTTTCCTTTCACTGGTTCTCATAGCTTCCTTAGTGTCTTGGCTGCAGGTGAAATTAGAAGGATGGTTTATGAAAAGGAGAATGGGAATGTGTATATAATGATCACTTGGTGATCAGATTAGATTAAATCAGAAACCCAAATTCTAGTCTATTTGCAGTCCAAATTACTAAAGACCTTTCTTCTTTCGAGCAGATGAGCCTTTGCCCATTGCTTCTCTTCGGCTTTTGGCCCCTCCGCTGAGACTGGTTTCTGCGGCCATGTGGAAAGTGATGCAGCAGAGGGATGTGATGTTGTATGGAAAGCTGGAGGAGTTTGTGACGTCTGTGTCGGGGACCGTGCCTGGGTTGTTGATTTATAGACACCAGGCCAAGCTGACTGTGGGTCTGCGAGCACGGGTAAGTTTCAAGATAAGAATCATGGAGTTGTAGGAAATAGAGCAGCGCTTTGCTCCTGGTAGGTCTGCTTCTAAGGTACATTCGACCTCTACAATAGATCCTGAATGCAGCTGCATGACTTGTTTTCAATCTTGATAAATTCTACAGCACCAACCCATCACTATGTTTTCTTCACTGGCTTCACTGCCCACAATCGATTGAATACACTGTTGCTTACTTATAAAGCTAAAAACAGACTAACACTCCTCTACCCCACTCTCTTTCCATTTCAAACCACTGCTCAAATGGTCTCATTGTCTCTCTTGGTACAAGGAAGACATGCTTAAAGACTCCTATAGTCGGGCACCAAGGTGGCATAATAAAGATTTACTTTGTGTCCGAACAGCAGAGTCACTGGCTGTTTACAAACGACGTCTAAAGACCTAGTTTTTCCTGCTTTTCCAATTATATTCTCTTCCAGCAGTGTTGTTCAACTGATGGGATTGTAGTCTGTGACCTAATGAACATGTATCAGTACAAAGTTAGAGTGGAGGGTAAAAATGTAAGAAGTATGAGAATAGATATTAATCTGGACTGTAATTAATATAAACAGTCTGCTTCAATGGCTTCGGACTACCATTGCCGTCAACAGTCTTACATGGAAGTGTCCATCAGTGAACATTTGTTAACCTCAGCAATGAATAAACTACTAAGGAACAGACTTTCATTGTCACTCAGATGAGGATGGATTCCCTCTCAAGGTTTCTTCCTCATACCCGCTCAGGGAATTTTTTTTTGTCACCACTGACTCACTCATTAGGAATAAACTGATAGGGACTGATGTATAAATGTAAAATTTATATTCCTAATCAATTTCTGTAAAAGTGCTGTTGTGAAAAGTGCTATACAAATACAAGTAAATAAGAATGTATTTATTGATGGAGATATCCAAAATGCCCCAAATCTAAACATACTAAATACTTGCTGTATTTATATGAATTGAACCAGCAAATGTGTTGTCTCTCCTTTCTGTAGCTGATCTTGGAGCAGCTCCGTGTGGTCCAGTCTACAGACACAGATCTCATTCTCCACCAGCTAGAGAGACTGCATGCTCCTGCCATCCCCAACAATAAAGTGAGTGACTTGTAATCTCTCTAACCTTGTCTTTTTACATTTACACATATTTACAGTTTTGTACACTTCATTACACCATGAATCTGAAATATGCTGCAGCTGGGCCTCTCTTAAATTCAGAGATTATGCTTTTTATTGTGAAACCTAAACATTCCACAAGATTATTTAATAACACATTTATGGTAATCTAAAGGCTGCTTAAGTTTTATATTACTTATATAAAGAGCATCTACCGGATTTGTCATATTGTGAAAAAATATTTTGCAGCATAATTTAAAATACGATGAAGAAACTAGTAAATGCTGAATCATATCACAGTATTGAAAGCTGTATCTGTGTTTTGTAGAGAAAGAGAACTGATCAGAAAGTGGAGACGGCTGTGAAGAACTTCCACACGCTGGTGCGGACTCTGCTGGAGAATCCGGCGGAGAGAGAGCAGTTCTTTAAGGTAAGAATGAGAATAAATGGTTGCGTATTGACGAAGGTTAAAGAATGGAGCATTAGCTGATCTATTCTCTCTTTGCATTGTTGTCTTTCCATGTAAAATCTTTCTCATTCTCTCGAGCACACATTTATACAGTTTTCACATAATTCTTTGTTTGTTTTTTTAAATACTTATCTGTACATCAGGAAGAGTTTGACTCTCAGTATGGGCCTCAGTATGACTCCGCTCTGGAGAAGCTGCTCTGGGAGTTTCTGACCAGACTGGACCAGCTGCTTCCAGTCCCAGATCTCGCTCAGGTTTGGTTTTTTTTCGTAATGAATTTGAGTTGAAATTTGTACTGATTGTACCTGAATGTGCATATTTAAATAGTTGAGCTACCCTTAAGATATGAATGCACTCCTGCAGATTTTAAACACACACAAGTCTTAATTCCTGACCTTTTCATATATTTCAGCCAGCTAATTTACAAACAAACTAAATCACATTGGAAACAAAAAGATCTAAAATGAATGCAGCACACTGGACATCATATATTTTAATGAACTTCTTTATTGTTCCTGGTTACATTTCCAGTCCAGAAATATCCAGTCAATACTTGTCTACCATCATAAAGAACAATACTAAATTAGTTATTGATACTTTGATATTTGATACACACACATCTATCTGCCTCTCTGTCTGTCTGTACATACATACACGTTTATAGCAGAAGTTTGTAGCAGTGACAAAATACATGAAGCACTTTGGGTTCAACGGAGTCAGAAAGAACCCAGAGCAAACTCTACCCATATATTTGATATTGTTCTTCCCTTTGAAGTGTAGATAGTGTTTAGCTTTTAAATGTAAATTAAATGTAGGAAATGAGTAAAGGAACACATGGCTGGGTGATCGAGCCGGAGGTCACTGTTGTTTACACCTTTGCTGGTGCCGGCCCCCGAGCAGGTCAGGTTAGGGTATTGTTTAAATGATAATCACGGGCTCGGACACCTGTTGGTTAGAGATGGTCCTTGTTGGCTTGCTGCCTCTCCCAGACTGATTAAATTAAGACTATGATTAAGATTGATACAACTGAAATTCTACATCAAACTACATAACTACTTTTGATCTAATTTAAGCCATTTTGTGGATGAGCTCAATTTGATATAGCGTGGAATGGAATCTGGGTTGAGACAGTCTGTAATTCTTACAACTACTTACTCTATATGGACTAAAGTATTGGGACACCTGACCATCCTGGACATGTGGTTCTTCTCCTAACTACATCTACTACCTTACCTACACCCTTGTGGCTGATGAACACAAATATCCATAAGCACACTCCAAAATCTAGTGGAACAGCTTCCCAGAAGAGTGAAAGGAAATATAAGAGCAAATTGGGACTAAATGTGGAATGCAATGCCCCAAAAAGCACATAACATACTTATGGATGAATGGATAGATATGTATGGTATTTGATGAGCACTTAAAATTATATTATTAATAATTAATAGAATTCTTAATGATGTACAGTAACTAAACACAGCTTGAGTATCCTGCACTTAAACATACTGGTGATGTCTTGCATGTATCAGACTGTATCGTGGCTCACTGAAGCTCCAGCTGTTCTTGAGGAGTGTGTGCGCTCAGCATCACAGCCGCAACTCCTAAGGACTCTACTGCAGCATGAAAAATGTCTCGGACACCTGGACTCTGCTGGTAAAACAGTAACAGTATATCAAATAGTCATGACAATATACAAAAAAAAAAAAAAAGATTTATGTGCTTATTTTTGTAACACTGAGATTTCCTGCTTCCACCTCTTTTTTTTTTTTTTTTTTTTTTTTTGGCTTCATTCTATGAATCATTCCTAGCATCTGTTCCCTCTTCCACTGGGGACTCCATCCTCTCATCACTTTCCCTCCCTCTCTCGGGCAAAGTGCGAGACAGCGACCTGTCAGGATCCACTCCCACACCGAACATAATTCCGAGTCCCACCTCATCGACACAAAAATCCAATAAGAAGCAAGCAAGAGGATCCGGGTCCCACATCAACCCAGTTATTGGCTCAACGTCAACGACAGGTATCCCACGTGAAGCTTCAACCAATCAGAATGTAGCATCCATTTCTGACAAGGACCGTGAGGAAGCTGTTTCAGAGGTTTCTAGTTACACAATGGTCAAATCAAAGTCGTGTGGAAAAAGTGAGCTCTTGGAGAACATTCCAGATGAGGAACACTGCGTAGGAAAGGTGCTGATCACAGTGATCAGTCAAACACCTACACCTACGAGCAGTGAAGTTGAAGAGGAGGACGAATCTCAAATCAGACCAGTGAGAAAAAGTAGTCGGAAAAGTGACGTAAAACATAAACAAAGGACAAGGACTGGCGACAAAATGCCGGATATAGGAAGAAAGAGGAAAAGAACAAAGAGCAGTAAGACACCTCGCAGAAATTCCCAAGACACAAAGCAACAGGAGGTGGAAGGTCTGCATGCTGACCTTGATTCCCCTATGACCCGTCAGCTTAGAGTCATCATCCCGAGACTGGACCTGAAACAATATAGAACAGAGACCAATGAGGAACATCCTACAACATCTTCAAGACAACCCGTCACTGATGGCGCGTCTCCATTGAGAAACGCCGATGCCGCAAATCGAAAGAGGAAGCTCAGTTTCACAGCGACCCCTGAGAAGAACCTGAGCTGCAATCATGATAAGCAGTGAGAGAGGCTCCTTAAATATTAACACATTTATAAATAGATCTTGACTAAAAAAAACCAAATGTTTAAATGTATAAAGACTTGTGGACTAATACAAGTGTAGTGTTTTTATAGTGATTTTAAATAAACATTGTCTGGTATATTTCAGTAATATGTGGGTTTTCTTTTCATGTAGAGTAAGTGCTGGCTCTCCCTGCATCCCCACACTCACGCCTGTAAGGATGGAATGTGCAGGTAATGTAAACATGTAGTTATGAGTTTAAATAGTTGGAATATAAAGTCATTAAAAAAAAATGACATTACGAACTACTGAACCGGTACAGAATATGAAGTCGAGCATACTCTTATAGGAAGAGTCCTGAAACACAATATTTGAGGGTTATTTATTCTGGTGCCAGTTTGTTGGTTGGTTCAGTCGTTTTTTTCAGTTTGTCATCACGTTGCTAGCATAGAGTATAATGACCCTTTTCGATGGCTGATAGACAACAGGCAGGATTTATTACAATGCTCAATGGTGTAACTATGTGGCGTTAGAGCAGAGACTCTACTCAGCTAGTCTTATTACAAGCACAGTGGTTTGGGCTGTTTTCAATACGGCAAGCTGATCTGTTTGAGCCTAGTTTACAGATGAGGAGATCAGAACGCTAAACAAACCCAAGGACGAAAGCACCTCTTCATCGCTCTCCGTATGTAGAGATGAATTCGCACAGGCACCACTATCAACATCCTGTTGGTGGTGGTGTGGGTGATGCAGAAAATCATTAGCAAGTGAAAAATAGGCCCAAATCCTGAAGTTTTAAACTGACGTAGACCAAAACTATACCTCAATTTAATTATAAATAAATCTTTCACACAGTTGAAGATACCGTCATAATTAGGTTAATATGCGAGTCATTCAGGGCAGATATTTAGTTATTTTGTCTACTATTTTTTTCTAGGTGGCATTTTCTAAGTTATCAAATGTTCACTGGCAACTAACTGCAAAACTCTTCATGGCAATTGCATTCCTAACTATACGCTCACTCTGTCCTTGAGCCAGTGCTGTTTGAATTAACTTCATGCTGTTTCTTCTTCTTCTCCTATCGGCTGATTCTATTAGGGGTCGCCACAGCGGCTCATCCGTCTCCATACCCCCTGTCCTCTACATCTGCTTCTTTCAAACCAACTACCTGCATGTCTTCCCTCACCACATCCATAAACCTCCTCCTTGGTCTTCCTCTTTTCCTCTTTCCTAGTGGCTCCATCCTCAACATTCTCCTACCAGTATAACTCATGTCCCTCCTCTGCACATGTCCAAACCATCTCAATCTCGCCTCTCTCACTTTGTCCCCAAAACAACCTACATGCGCTGTCCCTCTAATAAACTCATTTCTAATCCTGTCCATCCTCATCACTCCCAACGAAAACCATAACATCTTCAGCTCTGCTACCTCCAGCTCCACCTCCTGTCTTTTACTCAATGCCACTGTCTCTAATCCATACAACATCGCAGGTCTCACCACAGTCCTATAAACTTTCCCTTTCACTCTTGCAGATAATCTTCTATCACAAATTACTCCTGTCACTCTTCTCCACCCACTCCACCCTGCCTGCACTCTTTTCTTCACTTCTCTAACACACTCTCCATTACTTTGCACCGTTGACCTCAGGTACCTGAACTCCTCCACCTCTTCTCCCTGCAACCGCACCACTCCACTGCCCTCCCTCTCATTCACACATATGTACTCTCTTACTCCTACTGACTTTCATTCCCCTTCTCTCCAGATATATACCTCCAGCTCTCCAGGCTCTTCTCAACTTGCTCCCTGCTCTCACCACAAATCACAATATCATCCACAAACATCATAGTCCATGGAGACTCCTGTCTGAGCTTGTCCGTCAACCTGTTCTTTACCACTGCAAACAGAAAAGGGCTCAGAGCCGATCCTTGATGCAATCCAACCTCCACCTTGAACCAGTCTGTCGTTCCTACTGTACACTTCACTGCTGTCACACTGTCATTATACATGTCCTGCACCACCCTCATATACTTCTCTGATACACCTGACTTCCTCATACAATACCACAACTCCTCTCTCGGCACCCTGTCGTACGCTTTCTCTAAATCCAAACTTCATGCTGTTTGCAGAATTTAATCTTGGTGAAGAAAACTTTATCATTTATGTACTGAATGCTACCTCTCTGGTGTATTGTAGGAGAAATGAAAATGTACACCAGCCTTCCTTTACTTTCCTCTGACCCCAGACCCCAATGCCTTGAACTATCAATTAACTATAAAACTACTTATAACTTGCCCTTTGGGGGGGAAAGCCAGGGATGAGTGGAGTTCATTTGAAGGCCGGAGACTCATGAAACAAATAAAAATACACTGCAAAATACAGTTTTTATTGAGAAAGTTTAGCTAACTGTAAAGTATATTAGTGACTGCAGGTTAATAAGCACGGTTGAAAGTGTCCCTTGTGGGGGTTTTTTGGCTTTTATTGGTACTCAGTATTCACTGTTTAATACACCTTTCTGTTTCTTTCAACACAAAGTATTTCCTGTAGCTGAATCAACTGATGACATTATTGTAGATTCAGAAGATGAAGCCGCTGAGAAAGTAAAAGGCAGGGTGGGTATATATGTTGTAGAAATGCGGCTGATAAAATTTTGGTATTAAAAAGAAACTAAAATATATTAAAATGAGTGATATTTGCTATTTTGCAGCTATTTACAAAGCGATACTGCAAGACAAAGAGTGACACGTACATTCCCACTTTACACGAGTTCTGGACTCCTGCCTTCTACCGCCGTGATCTGCTCTCGCCAGGAAACGGGTGCAGATGAGGTTTGGTTTAATGACCATTTGACTGGATTATAAGCACCTGTTTTTATTGCCCCAATGCAGCTTTTTATTTGTAATTTTTTGTTTTTCATACATGACATTTTCAATGTCACCTTGTACAGAATTGTTTTTATATTTATACAGTAGGTCAGAATTAAAATGGACGCAGCCTGTTAATAAACTACTTTTTAAAACATTTTTAAAAATAAATAGCAATATTTATGCATGGTTTACTATAGTTTTTCTATGTATTTTATTCCAAATATCATGTTGGATGCTACCTATGGAAATCCTTAATAAAAATATTTTATTTATTAAAACCAAAAAGTCTTGTTCATTATCGAAATTCTCTTCAAAAAGCTGAAGCTCAGGAAAAAGTGTTTATTTTTTTATTCATTATTAAAAGATCATATTTAATACTAAATTACACCTTTGAATTATTTATAGAACAATTGTGTACAAAAAGTGTTTTTTTTTTTTTTTTGTTTTTTTATAATTTTTTTTTTTATTATTATAATCAAGTCTTGTTAAACCAAAACCCCTACAGTCTGCAGTTAATGCCGCCTGTGACAGTAATGGTCTCTCCGGTGATGTATGAGGCATCGTCTGAACACAAGAAAGCAATCACACCTCCGATATCCTCCGGTTTTCCCAACCTACGAGCAAATTGCACACGTCACCATTTTAATATGCGATATCATAATCATTTATAATTTGTAAAGTTTTACAGTCTGTGACACTAAATCTCACACTTTTTGTGAAATTTATTATACAGTAATCCCCAGTTTACCGCTGTTCAAATCTCGCGCCCATGGTTTATTGCGGAATTGCATTTGCCACATAACTAATTTGTCTCAGCCTCTTTTTTGAGGTCATATGACACTTCAACTGATAAACCAGCAGAGAAACTACTCCTATATAACTGTATACTGTATAGTACATGTCCTCACTATAAATGTGATACATTGTACTGTATTTCTACCAATTTACACAAAATTCATCTCGCTATATTCTTGCAAATGTTTTCTGTGTGTGTTTAAAGTGTGTGGGAGGAGGATTTACAGCTTTAACAATAATAAATAAAAAACATTTTTGGGGTGGCGTCCGTTTATCAGTAAACAGGGGATTACTGTGTTTTAAAATTAAGCAGAAAGCAACGTACACTTGTAGTGCATTATGTCGTTTTTTTTATTGCCACATGCTGTATAGTGACCTCAGCAGTATAAAACTGTTATTGCGGCAAATTTCTGATACCTTTTAATGCTCAGCATCTTCAGAAACTCGGAGGCCACTTCCTCACTCTGCCACAGCTGCAACAACATGGAGAGTTTAGCAAAGGCAGATGTGTGCATTCTAATGTTTGAGATAAGTCAGGAAGAGAGGATCAAAGAAATTATTTTGAGGTATAAAAGTAGGAAAGGAAGCTTTAATATATAACTGCTCACAGCTGAACTGAAGCGTGTTTTAATGACTCCTGGAGCTACGCAGTTGACCCTGATGTTAGTCTGAGCGAGTTCAGGAGCAAGAGCTCGCGTTAGGCCCAACAGTGCTGTCTTACTCACGCTGTACGGACCCAGACCCTAATGCACAGGCAACAAAGTGGATTAAAAAAAATTAAGAAAACACACGATTCAGGCTGAAAATGAAATATGGCCAATTTACCAATTTAATGTCGCATCAATTTACATATAGCTCTCACCGGTATTGGCTGGTAGCCTGCTACAGAAGACACGAACACCACGGAGCCTCCTCTGAAAAGAAGAACGTGGAGTAATATCGCTTTCAGAACTAGATTTACTGAACAACTCTAAGGATTTCTTTCTTTCTTTTTTATTCTCTTACCCTCTTTTCTCCATGTGAGGCACCACTAGTTTGGTCAGAAGAAAAGAAGACTTCACATTCACATCTAATATCTGAGGATCGAGATCACAAGATGCAAGTTAGTAATATATGCAGGTTTATGCTTCAGATTAACCATCAGAGGAGCAGCAGGTCTTTAGAATATGTAGAACATCCTGCCATGTTTTACAGGCTAATTTAAATGGGTTCCCTGTTTCCAATTTAAGTTTAATTGACCTTCTATTGTTAACAAATCATGAGAAGAAAGAGTACAGTAACTCTAATAACCACTAGTTACATCTGTGGTGAGCTGAAAAGCATCTCAGAATGCACAACAATCTAAACCTTGTGGTTGTCTTGACTTGACTTGTTCAGATTCTATACCTCTCAGCCAAATTGACTCCAATAACAATTTCATGAAGTCACGAATCACACTTTTTCTTCATTCTGATTTCTAGTGTGTGCTTGACCTGTTTCTGCCTGATACATGGCACTGCTGCTACATGAATAGTCAGATGTAAGAACAGATGTTCCTATTTAAAGTTTATATGTTCCTATTTATTAGGTGATATAATAAAGGTGTATTATAATTGTACATGTACATTACAGCACAGTGATGTTAGGTGCTGGGGTCAGAGCACAGGGTCAGCCATGTTACAGCACACCTTTAGCACTCAGGGTTAAGGGTCTTGGGTGAAGAGCTTGAAATCCGACCTTCCGATCAGTAACCCAGAGTCTTAACCACTGAGCTACCGTCTCCTTCAGGGTATATTCATAGAAAATCTATAAGATCTCTCTGAACCTCACCTTAGTCCAGACCGCATCTGTGGATTCTAAAATGTTTCCAAAGAATGGGTTCACGGCTGCGTTAGAGACCAGTATGTCAATACCACCACACTGCTCCACAGTCTGCAAGGAAAACACCTGATAAATATCAGCTCCAAAAATGAGTTCCAGAGTGCCGTCGTTCCATGTTTAACACACTCACCATGTTAATCAGTTTTTCTCTGTCCTCTTCGTTTCCCACATTACAAATAGTGCCAGTGACTTGGATGTTTTCACCGCGTAACTGCGACACTGCCTTGTCCACGTTGGCCTGTCGACGACTGCTCACTACAACATGAGCGCCGCTTCTCCCCAACGCCTGTGCGGCTGCCAGGCCAATCCTGAAAATTATCGACAGTGAATTATTAGCGTCTATAGTCTGCCTAGCCATGACTACCACTTATGTTGCTGAATCCAAATTCAGGTTTAGTGCGACAGGACAAAATTACAGTGTGCTCCAACATGATATTATCTGTGGGTGCAGTGACTATGGCAACATCAGTATGTTTACCCATCGGTGGAAGCAGTAACTATGGCAACTTTTCCACTAAGACTGCTGTATGACATCATTCTTCCACCAGCGACGGGATGAAGAAAGCACTTGGTCACAGCCCTTAACATTACCTATGAACAGTGACAAAAATGTTAGTGTTTTGTGCTATCGAAATACATTTTCTTTTCGTTTATTTTTTTTTCTTTATCAAAATTGGTCATCAAAAATGCCTGGATCAAATTTCTAAACATTCCACGAGATGCTGACGGAATACAAAATGTTTCACGACCTTTCGAAATGTCTAGACACTATCATATTATTCGATTTTACTATCCTGGAAGTGTGTTGTTCTGGTGTATAAGGAGGGTATTGTGACAGAAGTGGTATTGGGGCATTAAACACTGACTGGTGTCTTTATGACACAGTTGATTTACAGACAACAGCTTATTTTTGTGTGTTTATTATTATCCGGTACTTTCCCAGTATTGGGCACTTTTCGATGAGGATGGACAGTTTCTCAACCCAAGAACTGACAATGAACTGAAAAAAATATCGCTGTACCTGAATACAAAACCCACACTGAACTATCAATTTCCCAAATAACAGCATTCAAACTGAAAGCGTAGTGTTGCTGAGATGTTGTTCAGAGTAAAAGCTGTAATTGTATACCTACAACCTTATAATTACATGACTGATGAATCATTTAATGACCATTGAGGGCAGTACATAATAAAAGATTTGTTGTGGAATAGTGTACAATGGTTTCACTGGCATTTGAGGCTGATTATGATCTTCATGCAGTGCACAGTAAGTTAGACAGTGATCGACATTGTTTAGTGACTGATGGATCATCCGGGTTACTGTAGATCTGCAAACACACTACAAATAAGCTACACAACTCACTGTATGGTTCTGTAACAATACATTATTGCAGGTCAATCAGGACATTTTAGGTGTTTACTACAACAATAAATGGCTTGTCGTTCGCTGTTTATTCAAACACTTCATTGTTTAACTAACAATACAATATTGTGTAAACAGTTTTAGACAGAAAACCGTATATTACCTCTATGGCAGCAGGGTCAAAGTTTTCTCACCAGTATTTGATCTGCTAGGTTTATTTAGCAGGAGGGCTCGATTCTAAATAGTAGCGTCTTTTGTATTTAGTGCACGTGAGCGTGCCGTTATTCTCTACCGTGTCCTTGTACACTTGTAAAAGGAGTTAGGGTGTATTTGGTATTCGTCCTAGTGCTTTCTATTGGGCGGCCATGTTTGCGGAAGAAATTCTGACTACAACTGGATCTGATTGGCTGTGAGTCACTTTGGAAGGTATTTATTGAATTTTAAATAAAAAAAAAACAATCGTAGACTTTTATGTTCAATATTTCTATTCATATCTATATTTAATATTATTCATATTCGAACAGAAAAAAATTGTTTGTTCTTTCCAAACACATTTCCTTAATTAAAGAAACAAACACTAGCCTTGTATGCCTCTGGTAAAATAAAAAAGAAACGTAAAAATATTGATTATAAAATATTTTTTGTGTTGTGTAATTTTAGATCTACACATGATTTTTTTTTATATATAAAATTTTTAACTATGACTTCTGTCCAGATATCAACCATGTATATTATTCTAATGTACAGTATAGGTTGATTGTGCATTTGTAGTCTTCTTCTTCTTCTTCTTCTTTCGGCTTCTCCCATTAGGGGTCGCCACAGCGGATCATTTGTCTCCATACCCCCTGTCCTCTACATCTGCCTCTTTTAAACCAGCTACCTACATGTCTTCCCTCACCACATCCATAAACCTCCTCCTTGGTCTTCCTCTTTTCCTCCATCCTGGTGGCTCCATCCTCAGCATTCTCCTACCGATATACCCCATGTCCCTCCTCTGCACATGTCCAAACCATCTCAATCTTGCCTCCCTCACCTTGTCTCCAAAACGTACTACATGCGCTGTCCCTCTAATAAACTCAATTCTAATCCTGTCCATCGTCGTCACTCCCAACGAAAATCTCAACATCTTCAGCTCTGCTACCTCCAGCTCTGCCTCCTGTCTTTTACTCAATGCCACTGTCTCTAAACCATACAACATCGCAGGTCTCACCACAGTCCTATAAACTTTCCCTTTCACTCTCGCAGATACTCTTCTATCACAAATCACTCCTATCACTCTTCTCCACCCACTCCACCCTGCCTGCACTCTTTTCTTCACTTCTCTAACACACTCTCCATTACTTTGCACTGTTGACCCCAGGTACCTAAACTCCTCCACCTTCTCCACCTCTTCTCCCTGCAACTGCACCACTTCACTGCCCTCCCTCTCATTCACACTCATGTACTCTGTCTTATTCCTACTGACTTTCATTCCCCTTCTCTCCAGCGCGTACCTCTACCTCTCCAGGCTCTTCTCAACCTGCTCCCTACTCTCACCACAAATCACAATATCATCCGCAAACATCATAGTCCTCGGAGACTCCTGTCTGACCTTGACCGTCAACCTGTCCATCACCACTGCAAACAGGAAAGGGCTTAGAGCCGATCCTTGATGCAGTCCAACCTCCACCTTGAACCAGTTTGCTGTCGCATTGTCCTCATACATGTCCTGCACCACCCTCACATACTTCTCTGATACACCTGATTCCTCATACAATACCACAACTCCTCTCTTGCCACGCTTTCTCTAAATCCACAAACACACAATGCAACTCCTTCTGACCTTCTCTGTACTTCTCCATCAACATTCTCAAAGCAAATAATGTGTCTGTGTTGCTCTTCCTTGGCATATCTTCTCTCAGCCTGGCTTCCACTACTCTTTCCCATAACTTCATGGTGTGACTGATCAACTTAATTCCCCTGTAGTTACTGCAGGTCTGCACATCTCCCTTATTCTTAAAGATCGGTACGAGCACACTCCTTCTCCATTCCTCAGGCATCTTCTCGCCTTACAAAATCCTGTTAAACAATCTTGTTAAAAACTCAACTGCCATCTCTCCTAAACATCTCCATGCTTCTACTGGTATGCCATCGGGTCCTACTGACTTTCCACTCTTCATCCTCTTAATTGCTGCACTCACTTGCTCCTTACTAATACTATCCACTTCTTGCTTCACCATCTCTACACTATCCAACCTTCTCTCTGTCTCATTTTCCTCGTTCATCAGCTCCTCAAAATTCGATTGTGCATTTGTATGTTTGTTGTATATTGGTGCAAAGGGTCTACAAATATATATTTTTTTATCTTGTATGCTTTATGTTAATTTAACACTCGCCTTCAAATATACTGATTCCCTTTAATTTGACTTGATCGAATTTTTATTTTTTTTGCCAATAATCTAGACAAATGTTTGGTTATTTGTCACCAGTAATTTATTAGACCTAACCTAAGCTGTTTAGGGAATTAATTAAAATTTTTATTTATTTATTTATTTATTTTTTACAAGTAAAAAAATTAATCAGGAAAATACATTTCCCCTCTCGTCCACTGGAGAGCGCTGCTGCAAACAGAGCGCGACAAAGTTAACAAAAAATATTATAATCACATATAACACTACTGTACATTCGTTTTAGCTTTTGGCATTTTTTAGTATTTTAGTTTTACAATTATCTGAAAAAGAAACGTATCTGTCAAACAAAAACAAATTAACATTTCGAAATTTAAAACTAATTATATTAGTCGTGAATCGAGCTGCATTAGGGTTGCCAAATTAGAGCATACTTTACCCCGCAAAATGACGCAATTATTAATAAATAAACTAATCAATATATTTATAAATAAGTAGGCAGGTTTGAATTAACTACATCCAATGTACGTATGCATGATTATGTACAAATGTTCAAACCTATCACAGGTTACGTGTCTCAAAGGAACAGTAGTATATTTTCAGGATGTGAATGGAGGTGTGTCTCAATCTTTCAACCCCGTACCGAGATAACTTTAGATCGTCCTCATTTCTTTTTATCGATTATTTTTTTGTATTATTATTATTAAGTATAGTGTGTAACACAGTGTAGCATTTTCACACAAAGCTAATTTCATAAACGGGGAGTTATACTGGTAAGAAGCAGTAACTCCCCTGACACGTGAGCAGCTGAGCTTCAACTGCTTCAGCTGATTTTATCCAGCATTAAAAAACTCACAACCTTTGAAAGTCCAATTCTTTAACCACTAATCTACCCTACTCCTAGTTATAGCTAATCAAACTCAAAAGTTAAAATAATAGCATGAATAATAATAACAATAATAACAATGTGTGATTTCTAGCAGTGTAACAAACATACCCCCTTTTTCTCCCCCCTTATTTTTTTTTTAGATTAGATTAGATTCAACTTTATTGTCATTACACATGTACAAGGCAACGAAATGCAGTTTGGGTCTAACCAGAGTGCAATAACAGCAAGTGCAGAATATATAGTGTTACATGATTTACATAAGTTAAAATAGAATGGTATTATAGGACTATATGTACTAAGATGAATATATATGTACTATGAATAAAATATATTATTTCTAGTCAAATTAAGATCTTTAACTTGAATGGATTGTTGAATCATTTAAATAAGAATTGTGTAAAATCTTAATCCCTTTCCAGAATATCTTTCACTTCAACTTCACCTGTTTTTCTAGACATGCTTGGTGGTTCCTCAGACAACAACCCTGAGGCTGAAGAAGAGGGTAGGAAATGATCTATTATAAATCATAACTGTTGTATCAGTAAAAATGTTTATTTAATTAATTATATCTGTTGTTTGATTATGATGCATAGCTGGCAACCAGCAAAATAACACATCGGCACAGGCTGCAACAACACACAATACAGAAGGTAAAAGCTTTAATAAAATTATACAATTGAGTATAATTTCAGTAAACAGGTTTCACATTTAATATACTGTCTATGCTCTGTGTTTTCTGATTTCAACAGCTGTAGACAATGTCACTCTGTCGAGGAGGACTCTGAACATTTCAGCTACGATCATCGCCATCATTATTCTCGGTCTCTTTGGTGGAGTTGTTATCACTGGTGAGAGAAGATTCATTTTTTTCAGGATGTTTGTATGATAGATTTCATTGAACAAATTTGCAATTTAAACAACAAGCTTCGGATGTGAAAATCTGATCAGGATTATTTGAATATGTTTTTTTTTTATTGCTTTGATTAACAACACTAAATGAACTGCAACACTTTCTCACTTTGACAGCTTATAGATTAAGGGAAGTGAGTGAGCAGCTTTACTCAGGTAAATGTTATTCTCCAATAATACTGATTGATGAACTTCCATAATGGCGTCTAATCACTTAAAGTGTCTCTAAAAATCTTTATTAAATAATTATTCAGGTTTGCACTAAAGGAGCTTTACAGTTTTGTAAATCTGTTTTGTATAAGACTTGGGTAATTACAGTAGTTACAAAGTCTACACACCCTGTTAAAGTGCAGGTTTTTGATTTAATAGTCTATCAACACGTTTTAATTTGGTCAATTTATTCTACTTTCTTGAAAAATGCTGTAGATCTGACAAAATCAGTTCAGTTTAATTCAGTAATATTTGTTATCACAGTGGTGGACGAATCACACAAACTATACACACAATACTTGAGTTAAAGTATAGATACAGAAGGTAAAATATTACTCCAGTAAAAGTACAAAAGTATTTGCCTTTAAATGTACTTAAGTATCCAAAGTACTATGATTTATTACGGCTATAATTTTCCTATTATTATTTTTGTCATGAGATTTTTACTTAATCAACTCAGTTCATGTGAACAGACTCTAATGTTACTCTTAGCACACCAGTCTATACATAAAGTGATATTAATGAGTCAAACTCTGATTGATATCTAATTAAAATGATCATGCGTCCCAATAAAAAAAAAAAGAATTGTGCGAATAAGGCCACGGGTGTTGTAGCAAGATTGAGTCAGAAGTTTCTTCCAGCATTTATTCCTTTCTAAATGTTCTGCTTGCTGTTAAACTGACGCTAAACTGTATGTTTACTCTAATTAGATACTACCAAGTGGCAATCACAAGTTCAAAACCCTGATTGGTGACTTGCTGTGTGTTTGACCGGTTAAGTTTTTATCCACACATAAATAAAAAGTAAGATATTTGACTTTGAAATGTAGTGAAGTTAAAGTCTCCTTAAATTAAAATACTTAAAATAAAACAATACTTTTTTAGTACTTTAGCACAATACTTCAGTACAAATACCAAATTTGCTAATATAGTGCATTTAACAATGCACATTGTCACTAAACAGCTTTATAGAAATATATCAAATCAGGACATGAATTTAAAATATATTCCTAATAAGAAAAAGCCAGAAGCAATAGTAGGTGAGGACAAGCTCCCTAAGACAACATGAGCAATAAACCTTTTTGATCAACCAGACTCAAAAAAAGACTCCAATCTGGTTGATGTTTTATAGTAAATTATAAATATCTTCCTTCTATAACTGTGTATTATATGGTCAAAATGCAGCTGTGTCACCAGAACATTTACAATCTTTCTTTCTTTCTTTCTTTCTTTCTTTCTTTCTTTCTTTCTTTCTTTCTTTCTTTCTTTCTTTCTTTCTTTCTTTCGATCTCTCTCTCCTTCAGGAGTATCAGATGTTTCTAAGGAGTTTCCAAGCTTGTCAAGTGAGTCCCGAATTTACATTGTTGTAATAATCATTGGCATTTCAGCCACGTGAATATGCATGAGTGTAGTTCTTGTCTGACATGTCCAGAATAATGTTTTACCCTGTTTGTATTCCCACCAGGGAAAGAAGGCATTGTTCCAGAGGAAGGTGAGAAACATGTTTCCTTACACTTGCCTGCTCTGTCTTCAAATTCTTAAATGCTTAACTTAAATTGGTGCCACTGCCAGTTTAATTATAGATTCGTTTTTTTAATTTGTCTTTTTTTTTTTCTCAAAACCTTTTCGGTGTCAAGTTCTGTTGAGGTGTAATGATTCTCTCTGCTTGTTTACAGTGTGGAGTTGGATTGTAGCAGCTAAAGGTACAGTAACATAAATTGTATAAATTGTACTGCCATGTCAATGAAACGACACATTTGTGACGTATCTTCAGCTGAAATGCAGCTGTGCAGATTCATAGCATTATTGTGGCTCACACTGTTTCTGTAACATATGCATGCTGGATATCAGACAGAATAAACACACTCAGTCAGCCACCTATATGTTATTGTAATATCCCATAGATTTCCTGTAATTGTTTAATTTCCTGTAAAACACACAACCCATTGTCAAGCAGCCTAACAACTAGTTGGGTGTATTTCTAATGAATGCTTCTCATTGTTGATGGAATATTTTTTTAATTATGTTTTACTGATATTTGTCAACAGCTGATATGACTCTTAACCCTCATTCGGCTCACTATCTCCTCAAAGTGAGCAATGATGGTAAAAGTCTCTACCAAGCGTCCTTAAGCAGTCCTCCCCGTGTCCCGACGGACGAGACATACCTGGTGTGTATCTGTGTTTCGTCCAAGAACCTGTTAAACACCAGGTCTTATTATGAGCTGAAGGTGACGCAGAGTGTGCCGTGGACTCTGGGCCTACGCGCGGAGTCTTTCGATGCAGATAGCACCCCTGATACACATCCTGCTGGTGGCATTTGGACCATCGCCTCAACAGGGGGTAAAATAATAATCAACGATAATGAAGTCACTCCGACACTACACGTCACTCCGGCTAGACTTGGTCTGTATTTGGACTACGCAAGAGGTCAAGTGTCCTTCTACGATTCAGTGGTTAAACGTCACCTACACACTTATCTTACCACCTTTAAAGAAAAACTTCGTTTCTATGCATCTGTTCAAGTTCAGATGGAGGAAACCCAAGAGTGGCTCTTTACATTTGTTTGAGTAGGTCAGTTTAATGAGCTATTAATGTGCCTTCATTTGAAGTCAAAGCAGCTTTATTGCTTTTAATGTGTTTTCAACCTCATTTTGAACTTCTATTATTGGAAATAGCCCCAAAAAATCTGTACATCAACCTGCAAAATACAACTCATAATCTATTAATGCGTAAAGGGAAGGAAATGATCAGTCTCTCTCTCTCTCTCTTTATGAGTGATTGTTTCCCTTGTGGAAAGTGACTATTTGATATGCCTATGTTTTGAAGATAGTGTGTATTATATCCTTTATAAAAAGTTTGTGGGCACAGGCACATTCAACAATCATATGGTCTCACCTGTTCTGTTCTGAAAATATAATTGAAGATGAGATTTCAAATACTGTAAGAGGTTTAATTAATACTCCCACGCCGAAACAGGCGAGCAGCTGGGAGTAAACTGGGAAGTTCACACTGTTCCTTGTTATTCTAAAGAACCTAATGTTTTTTGAATGTTCAGTGCAGAACATTTGCAATAAAAAATATATTGTACTTTAATCCATCCCAGTTCCTGAGACCACACACTGCACAAATCTGTGTTTTTTTTTTTCTTGTCTGATTCAGTTAATGAGGTCATTATCATTCGCTGAGTCGGGTGAATCAGAGCAAGGAGAACATACAGCAGTGGACAAAAACTACTGATCTAATGTGTGCACATATGAGATAATGGACTCAAACGTGATCTGTTGAAAAAAGTAAACATTTAGCAGTGGTGGTCCTTACGCACCACATGAGTATAGCATGTGTATAGGGAACATATTTAGCTTTCTTTATTTTTAAAGTACTGTAATATTTGTTAAAATAATGAGAACATGTGGAGAAAATCAGACCAGAAAACCGCTGCTCTAACACTTTTAACACTTCATCAACTTGTGTATTACTGTAGTAAAATACTACTGCAATACAGTCTGTCTAATTGTAACTAAAATGTGATCCATGACACTTTATAAAAATCTAAAAAGCTAGTTGGAACTTTTCTGAAAATGCATTAATTTGGTTTAAAGAAAAAAAAAAAACTCCCATTATTGGGAGCCAGGCAGACCCACAACTTCAAACCTGTCACAGTTTTGAATCATAGAACATTTGTTCCCTTCAAGAGTGATAAATACACATGTCCTCCCCCAACACACTCCCAATGTGTGTCCCTGCACTGACTTAATCAGTAATGCAGCTATTTTACCTCTTTTGATTTTTATAAAAATAAAAAGGCTGTTATCATTGTGAGAACTACAAAAATTGTGAGATAGTACTGTCCTTCTGGGGACACATGGTCCTCAACAAGATATAAAAACATACCCCTCCTCCCCTTTCTCCATTCCACACACACACACACACACACACACACACACACACACCACGTGCCAAAATTAAATTCAGTGTAACAGGTGTAGTCTGAGCTTAGGAAGCAAATCTAAGAGGACCAAAAGGTCTGTGTGCTCTATTCTTCACATACTATTCATTTTCAGTTTATGTAGAAGACTTTATTTTCGTTGAAGGCTTCATGAAGCAACTCATAAACGAACAAGAGTGGCAGTATATAACGCTGTATATAATGCAATTATTAAAAAACAATTTACTTCTTAGATTATGAAGTGTGAAACTACTGTATTGTATATATGATTAATTCACAGTGGGATTTGAGTTGCTGGTTTTTTTTCTCCCGCAGTTGTCCAGCAGGGGGCAGAGCGCCTGGGGCTTCATTATTGTAAAGGGGGGAGCTCTAAGCCTGTGTGTGTGTGTGTGTGTGTGTGTGTGTGTGTGTGTGTGTGTGTGTGTGTGTGTGTGTGTGTGTGTGTGTGTGTAATCCCAAACCCGAGTGGCCCGTGCAGAAGGCCGGGGGTAGGGCCGAACAAATGGAGCAAGGCAAATGAAGCACGAAAAAACAGCGAAGAATCGCAAAAAAACCCCACAGCGCGGTTTTCCAGGAGCGTCTTTTCCGCCCCGTCTTGTTTTTCCGTGATGTCTTGCTCGGCGGAGTGACGGTAAGACGTCGTTTATCCACGTATATGTATTTTTTCTATTCATTTATTTATTTAAAACGGATTTATTTCACGCCGATTTTCACTTAGGCTCCTTTGTTGAAAAACGAGTCCAGTTTTTCCTCTTTGCTCTTCCCAGATATCCATAATGGAAATCTGGGAATCGCATAATCTCCACTGAAAAAAACACATTTCAGCTGAACGTGGACGTCCTTTTGTTGTGAACGTGAGATGGTAGCGTTAATAGTCTCTCTCTCTCTCTCTCTCTCTCTCTCTCTCTCTCTCTCTCTCTTTCTTTCTCTCTCTTTAATGGGGTTTATTGAGCTGGAAACGAAACGTGGTCGTTCAAAAAGCCAAAAAATCCACTAAATATTCATCACGTGCCTCCTATCTGTCTCACACACACTCTCCTGAATCTTAATGACACATGAGGCAGGTAACAAATGTAACTATAGTATAAAAAAGGTAAATGTATCAAGACCAAAATGGTGTTTAATTCACTATTATGCATCACAGGAACCGAATGAACCCATTTCCCATTTTATTATCCTATAAACACACTGTTTATTACTATCTTATTGACACCTAATAGGAGCTCATTAAATGTTTCGAGGTTGTAAATGCTTTAATTATGAGCACTGGACTACCACTTTTTTTTTTGTTGCACTGCTCATGAAATAGTTTCCTTGAAATGAAATCTGAAAACATTTGTACATTTTGAATCTTCAGGTACAGATGAGGAGATGACGTTATGGAAGACGATGTGACACAGCGAGGAAGACGACCTGCAGCGTTCGACCGACCCTCGTTGATGCTGTGTTTCTGATCAAACACCGGTCTACGCCACATCTGGGTCAACACCTGGCTCGGATAGATGTACACATGGGTCACACACTACATAAGTGACGAGGAAATTTTTATTTAAAAACAAAAACAAAAAAACGTTCGATCAGAACCGACGAACACCCGGGCCGAGCTTGGACGCAGACATCGGTTGCAGTCATGTCCCTCTCTGTAAGTGTGTGTCTTTTTTTTTTTTTAATCGAAAGCCCATAAAAGACTGACATGCAAACTTTGGTATTCAACATTCACCACTGTTAAATCCACTGCTGTTGGGACCAATCGTTTGAAATCCCTCAGGGAAATGGGAGGAGAAGCGATCGGGGCTCAGCTTGTCTCATTCCCCCCCGAGGGAGAGAGAGAGAGACACAGAGAAAGACAGAGAAAAAGAGAGAGGTAAAGCCTGAGCGGAAGACAAAAGGACCCCTAAAACCAGGGGACAGATGTGGAACCCCCTCCCCCTCTCATTATCATCTGCTCCCTTTCTTTGGCTCTCATTTATTTATTGACTCTATTGTGCTTTAATAAAGGCGGCCAGTAAAGTCACACTTACCATATGTGTAGGGTTAGTAACCAGTTGTCAGTCAGTAGAGACAATGCTCACCTCTACCAACTAGAACGATGACTCCTTTTGCGTGAGACTTTTCCGAATAGCCCCGATGCTGCACGTGTAATGGACACACACCTGGATTATTCGAATGCCAATTGGACAGATGTGAGGCCTTCATAGAAAATGAGATTTAACATTAATCATCATCTCTTTTTCAAAACTTGCTCAGGTTTATTAAACTGCTGCGAGTAAAAGAAATCATTTTTGTTTCTCATTTGAAAGAATCAGGCTGTTCGACTTGTACACACTTCTTATTGAGGTGATGCTACTTTCTGTATTGAGAGAAAAGCCGATGGAACCGCTGGTTTTAGAGTGCTTTTCTGACCTCCGTCAGTCTTTTCGCAGGTTCTGCCACTTTCTGTTTGTCAAGCAAGCAAAAAAAAAAACAAGGTCATTTTATCTCATGGGTAGTTGTTTGTGTGATCTGCTTAACCGATGCAAACTGGGGAGTTATTCTGTGTAATTGGTCTTTATGTTTGGCTTGGCTTGCTGTTTGCCTGCTTGGTTTAATCCTGTTCTGCCAGTAATACTTGTGTAAGTCAAACCAGAGTAATATTCACTCGAGGTAGATCTCTGCAGAGTGACCCTGGAGAAATTGATTTAAGTCTTTAAATCTGAACTCAGTGGATTCTCTTAGACAGATTGTGATATGAATGGCATTTCTGGTATGCTGGTGTGGTGTGATACGACTGACTGTCCCCTCTATATGCACTGAATACCCACATGTAAAACGAGGTCTATTCTGCATTTCAATATTTAACGATTAAAACGCAAAGCAACCGTTTTTTTTTTTTTTTTGACGCGTTTGAACTTTTTTGCTCTTTCTCTTCTTTTTTACATGAATTGATGTATTCTATCTCTTTAATTATTTCCAATAATCGCTTCCATTTCCATTTAGCCAAGAGGCTAGTCCTCTTACTGTAGCAGTGTCAATCTAAATTTGAATTCTTATTTCATTCTGTATCTTTTCCACTTCATTTTTTTAAATCCTTTTCTTTTTTTTTTCTCAGACAGTGCTAGCAAATACTCTGTACAATAAACTCCCTTTTTTTCCATGCCGAGATTGGGCCGTGATCTGTTTTCCCCTTTGACTATCTCTGTCACTCTTATCTGTCTCTCTAAGCTATGACTGTCATGCTAATCTAAATCTCTTTTTCTTTTGTGATTTCTCTTTTTTCATTTTCATTTCTTACCAGACGGTGCTAGCGAAAGCGTTGTACGACAATTCAGCCGAGAGTCCGGAAGAGCTGGCTTTCCGGAAAGGTGACATCTTGATGGTGCTCGAGCAGGAGCAAGATGGATTGCCAGGCTGGTGGCTTTGCTCTCTTCACGGACGCCAAGGCATCGCCCCTGCTAATCGTTTACGGCTCCTCCATACAGCACCGGAAGCTCGCCGTGCTCCCAGTGTGGACTCGGTTTATCTTTCTCCTGTCCATCAGGGACATGTTAACGGCCACCGCCTAGAAGATGGCGACGGAGTGTATCTCTCTCCTCCAAGTCTGGCTGAAGGGGTGTACCAGAGTCCTGGAGGGGCTTCGGGACCCAGCAGTCGCCCACGCTCCCACTCCAGTTCTGGTGCCAGGCCACGGCCTGAATGGGCAGATATTGGAGTTGAAGGACGTCCACGCTCACCTTCTCTCAGAGGAAGGGCAGGAGAAGTGGGTTCATTGTATCAGACTCCTGCCACAATTGCACCACTAGGGGCACAGTACAGATCTCAGGGTGCTCCTGAGTCAGTGTACCTGTCACCCAGTGCTGTGCCCAGATCTTCAGCCGATTCAGGTGGCGAGGCTGCTTATCTGAACGCGAGAGACTCGAGCATCCCAGGTCACTCAGATGCCTGCTATTTGGTTCCTCGGCCAACTGTGCCAACTTTACCCGGTGAGGATTTTTATCAGACTCCCGTGAACACTACTCCAGTTATAGGCCTTCAAGATGGTGTAATCAGCCAAGCTAAAGCCAGTCAGGAAGTTCCAGGAATGTACCAAAGTCCAACTACGCCAGGGACAGCGATGACAAGGACTCCACAAGCTGAGCGCAAACTATCTGCTGGATCTGTAGTGGTATCGGCTGCCTCGGGACAGAATGTAAACACACCCCCTACAAGCAGGTCAGCTACCAGACCGCAGGGTCAGTGTGCCACTCCCCCGGTAGGTCGTGGAAAAACATCACAAGCTTCCGTGAAGGGATCCCCTCTGTTTGTCCGAACTGCGAAAACAGGTCTGCCAGGGTCTCCTAACTTTGGCCGGAAGCCTCCTCCACCAGCACCGCCAGTTAGGAGTGTGACTCGGAAGGATTTACCTCAGGGTCAGGCAGTATCACCGGTCCCAAAACCCACTATGCAGACACCCACAGAGAGTGTGACAGACGAAAAACAAAGACAGACGTGTAAAGGTGGCGAGAAGAGAAAGGACCTGCAGACGATGCAGAAAGAGTGCATAGATTCTGATGATGGAATCCATGGTGACCAGGTAAAAACAAAGATGAATGGAGATAACCACATTTACCGTAAAACTACACTATTATGTTTATACGGGTGGAGTTGTTTGTACTTGAAGTTAACAATGAACCTGGGCCTTGGCAGTGTTGGTTGCTATTTCTGAACCAGAATCACCATGTTGCACTTTTTAAATTAGAAATTTGAGTTTGGTTGTGATTATATAGGTGAACTTGCAAATTTTGCAAAACATGACAGTGTAACAAGATGCTGTGTTGTTATTTTTTGTATTCGGAAAGCAAAATGGTGGAACTGCTAAACAAAAAATAGTTAGCTGCTAGTTAGCTAATGCTACCAATGTATTGTCAACATCAAATCTGAACAGTCTATAATTACTTGATTTTTTTGTAAATATAGTGACTCTTGTGTGACTGTGTGCTTACGGTTTGATCTAAAGCTCAAATGACCAGAGTTGATTTGTGCGTTTACTTTGTTTGGCCGAATGAGTGGCCAGTTTTTACGCTTTAGCTCTTACATGTGATGGATTTGTAATAGATTTGTCCTTTCTATAGGTATATGACACGCCGCCTACAAACAGATGGCAGCAGCCAGTTTCCTCAGTATCTGTTGAAGAGAGCGAGAGCATCTATAACACCCCCCGTGCCGTCCCCTTACACACAGAGCAGGGTTTGGAGGTAAAAGAGCAACATGACAAACGCTTTATGCAACCGATTTTTCATTTATCAGCATGTCATTGTTCCTACAATCACTTCTCAACGGCAGTTTCATCTCTCTCACAAACAAAAACTCATTCCTCCGTTTAAGGGCCACACCTGTTTTTCACTGCTGTGAGCTAAATCCTTTAGTCTGTCGCCTTCCTCTCGCTCAGCTGGTCACACCCGTCTGTCTTAGGACGACTAGCTGGTGTGACACTTTCTTTCAACGATAACAGTTACCACAGATACGCTTGTGGAGTTACCCCCTTTTTATCCACCTCTAACAGATGTATAATTATATCTATAAATATGTAATTACTGCTTACAGGGGTTTAATGACACACTTAATCCGGAGATTTTGCTTTTTTTCTCCCCCTTTAATAAGGCAGTGGAAAGTACAGCTTCCACATCCGTGCTCTGATTCTAGGCCAACATTAAGCCACAAGAGCGCTCAACAAGGCCACTGAGAGCCTGCGTCATTGCAGGGAAAGGATATAGAGCCAGCTCTCTGTTAAGAAATCACAATAGTGAAGAAATGGAGCACAGTTTACCCTTTATACACAGCACCCAGTGTTGGAAAGATGGAGAGAGTTCAGCTCTAAAAAGTGACTTGTCTTGTGAACAAGACTATTGTCTGTTTTAAATTCAGCTGTAGCTGCTATTGACAGATGCCTATGGGGGTCTAAAAAGAACATCTCTGTAGTCCATGTGAATAACATCCTCTCTCTCCATCTCTCTCTCTCTTTTTCTCTCGCTCCTTCTTCCTCCTATTCTGCGTGTCAGATTTACGACGTTCCCACCCATGCCTTGAATCCTCCCTCAGACCTCCAGCAGCAGACCTACAATGTCCCGGCATCACTTCCACTGAGCGAAGACATAGAAGAAGACGTGTACAGCGTTCCAAGTCTTCCAGGTCTGCCTTTAGACTCTGGTGAAATGCCTGGATCAGTGGGTGAAGCCAGAGGAAACGCTGAGGTTTTCTCCATCCCTAACCCTGGAAAGTCAGAATTAGTGTCTGACGATGTCTCTGAAGTAGACGGTGGCATTTACGACATGCCCGCTCTCTCCTTGGACGTTCCCGCGTGCCGTCTTTCCGCATCCAGCACAGGGTCAGGTGACATCCAGTGGAAAAGCTCTCTCTTTTCTCTCGTCCAAACAGCTCTGAGCTCAGTCTCGGTTGCCGGCACACCTTCCCGGGACCTGGCCGCATCGCTGGCTGAGATCTTGTCTGTTTGGAAAGCGGGACATTCTGGCGAAGGCCCACCTTCGCTTCAACAGGCATGGTCTCACCTTGCAGACCTCCTTCCTGCCCTCTCGGTGTGCGGTTCTTCCCCTCCAGCAGACGGTCTGCTCACGATGGTCCGCCGAGCTCTTGAAGACACCGCCACCTTTTTGCAGAGTCAAACAAGACCCCGTCTGCCCTCTCAAGAGTCTCTCTCAAGGAGGCCTCTCCCTGCTTTGCCGGTTGCCGAGGTAAAACCCATGGCAGGGGGAATGGGATCTCGCAAGGGCAGTTGGATCCAGGAGCGCCCGCTCCCCCCTCCTCCCGTTCCCGCATTTCCGTTACCCGCAGCACCAGCATCTCTTCCTCTTGCTGGAGAGATGAGTGACGACGAGCAAGGGAATGAGTATGCAGGGATCGGGCTAACACCTCCCCCTCCATTGTACCCTGCAGGAGACAGTGTAGGATACGTCAAGCTGCAGGTCAGTATATGGCTTTATTGCATCACTCTCATGTCACATTCATGAACGCTGTGTCATTATAGCTTCAACTATTTCCTCGACCACTGATATCGTACCTGGTCTCCACCCTGAATAAGGATAGATGTTGTGTCATGATTTCACAATATCATTTATCCATAGCAAAACAAACCGACAGACAACAATCCAAATGCCTAATTGTTCTTCTTTCTTAAAAGATTTCTTTTTGCTGTAATCATTAATGCCATGTCTTCCTATTTGATTGCACCGGCAACTGTTTATTTAGTGTTGTTTCGTTATATGTGCAGAGAAACAGCTTGCTGCAGTATGAGTTGCAGGAGTTCAGAGGGGTTGTGAAACTTTTCAGGAGTTGCAGCTGGAAAAACACAAAAACCACTGGAGTGAGGAACATGAAAATAAACAGGCAAACAGTGATAGATGGAAATGCATTGCATGTGTTTTTGGACATAATTATCAGTGGTGTGGTAGCTTATTGTTATTCGACCTGGAGGTCATGTGAAGGTCATTTGTTTAAATCCCAGCCACACCAAGTCACTCTGGATAAGGGAATGTAAATGAATGTAAGTCAGCAGTGAGGAAACTATAAAGTCAGACTTCTTGGATAAGTGTGATTCCACAATATATCTGAAACTGACTACAATTAACTGGTTCACTGAAATCTGCCTTTTTTAGTCTTCTGTTCTCAAAGAATTTATGCAACCCATACAATTTTCGATAAAACGTGTGATGGTGATTTGGTTGTCAAGCTGTGTGATTTCTATAAATGTATAGCTCCTAAGATAAACTTCGAACTGCTTAGGTGGAGTTCTGTGTCCATTTCCTATAATGTAAAAGCATCTGTGAAAGCAGGGGAAATTATTTGAGAATGCGGGATGGTGACATCATTTCCCATATGACATTTGTGTGAGGCAATACTGTTTTAGAGCTTTAAGTCCAGATTTATCTTTTGCAGTGTTTTCCATTGGACTTGACTGTTACTGGAATGTCTTACCGTTTGAGAGAAAGCCATTTTAGATAGACAGCACTTTTTTTTTCCCCAACTCGAAATGGCAGTTGTCTGATTCGAGTCAGTGATGACACATGACGAAGCTGTAAGGATTGCATTTCACCAAGCAATGACCTTCGCTATTTCAAGCTCCATCTATATGATAGCTGTTCCGTACTCACAGTGCACTGATAAAAATGCTTTTAACATTTAGTTCATGAACTTGCAGTACGGAAATAATGACTAAATGCGGGTTTATGAAGTTGTTAGCGTTTCACACTATGGGTTGAAAAAGGTTTTTTGCGTGTTCCTTCCCATAAATGTTGTTTATGTTATTAATAACTGGGAAGAAAAAAAGATATACTGAGGAATCCAAAATGTGTATTACAGTCTTCTGAATTCTACGATTGATGATTGGTGTTAACGAGACGTTCATTTTGCTAACTAGGGAATAGAACAGCTTTGTTGTGATGCTCTGTTAACTAAGATTTGATTGTGTGTCCTAATTTAGGGAAAGCCTGAGCCACCTCCTGACTCTCAGGTTGAAACTTCGCAAGTCATCTCTACAAATGATACCAGAGTGAGAAAATACGCACACATCCATAGTGGAACATTTGTGTTTGCAGAACTCAGTTCTGATGTCAATGATTTACAATGACTCGCTCTTAGTTTTCATTAATTCTCTCTGAGTTGTTCTGACAATTTAGAAAAGATTCCCTGAAGATTAATGATCTTACACAGAATTATAATTAGCCATTCAATCGCCTGCATTTGTAATGTCACTTTAATCATTCAATTAAAAATTTAGAATCGGCACATATGCCATCAGTGAACGTGACCGCTATTAATCATAAACGTCATGTTTACACACTTCTTACAATTATACTACAACAAATGATGGTGGAATCTGCCAATTATAGTTCCCTCAGCTGGTCGTGATTAGGTGATTATATAGTAATTGCTCCCTTTTTTTATGTAGTTGAGTCCCTCTCCTCCTCTCCCCGTCTCTTTGTCTCTTGAGGACTCGGAGCTTCTCTCCTTCTACTCATCCCAAAGCCTGTCTCATCTCTCCTGCCTGGCCGATGCCATCGACTCGCTGTTCAGCAGCGTCCAGGGGAACCAGCCGCCGCGGATCTTTGTTTCCAGAGGAAAGAGTCTCATTGTGACGGCGCACAAGCTTGTTTTTATCGGTGATACGCTCGCTCGACTCCTCAGCTCCACTGACCTCAGGGCAAAGGTGGGCCTGCATGTAGAGATACAGTGCCTCGTAATGCCAGAGGTGTTGAATGAACGAATAACCGTTAGCTGTAAAAACGTTAAGTATCTGCTGCTGACTTGTAGTTTGGTTCTGAATAGTCATTGTGATAACTATTACTGCAAGGAGGGGCAGATTTACTTGATGGATTATGGCCAAAGCATGACTGACTTTAACCATCTGTGAATAGTTCTGTGTGTGTGTGTGTGTGTGTGTGTGTGTGTGTGTGTTGTGTGCATGTGTCCACAAAAATTCAGTACGAAGCTTTCAGCCAATAATAAACCTTGAACTATTTTTCTTCCTCCAGTTCTAAACAGTCAGCAAATTTGCTTCTATGGTTTTGTGTTGTTTTTTATTTTTTTAAACATGAGCTTATTCAGTGATTTTAGGGATTTTTAAACTGTGTATGTGAAAGACTTTACTGACTGGTGATCAGTCTTGTTCGAGGCATGTGTGGTTCTCCAGCCAATTCGTTTCAACAACACTGAAGTGGTGGCTATAATTTAGTGGTCTGTAAGTGCAAAACAGATTAACAAACCAAAAAGAAGTGCTACAGCGAATAAGAAACCGCAGCAACAAACACATGAACGACGTCGAATTTTTAAAACACATGAACACGAACTCAAAATGGACGAAAAGTACTTATTGTGGTTATATTTTCATTTACTTATCGAAAATCGCATTCTCATTGAGAAAGATTGGCGTCTTTTCAGGAACTAGTTCGCCGCGAATAAACAGCGGAATCCAAAACTGCTCATAGTGTTTCTTTCTCTGGATCAGATTCTTCCTTAGAACAGGATTTCAGCGTCGGCATTCTCGTGTTAATGTCGTTACAGTACATCAAAAATAACTTCGTATGAATGTCCGTGATAAAAATAAGCACAAATCAAAGCATCATATTTCCTCTATTTCCTCTTACTGTAAATATTTTTTTCCCTGCGGTTTACATTAGCCAATCAAAAACAAGCATGCAGCGGTCAATAAGCACTTTCCCTTCTTGTTCATGTTCATCTTTTTCTTGTGCTTTTTATGTTTTATGTTATGTTTTGCACAAGCATTTTCAGTTGTGTAGCAAAAATTTTGCAGCCCACTGTATTATGAGCTTTCATGCTCAATAAAAAAAAAAAAAACAAACCTCAAACACCACCCATGTCAGGGGGGTCTACAAAACAACTCTCACGCCCTGTCCACTGTGTCTCCAGGTCACCACCTCCAGTGGACGTCTCTGTCAGGCCCTGAAGTCTGTTGTCGTTGCCACCAAAGATGCAGCTCAGAATTACCCATCCGTCCAAGCTACACAGGAAATGGTGGACAGAGTGGCTGAGCTATCCCAGCATGCCGCTGGGTTCTCTGGGCTCCTTCAGCGACTAGCAGAAATATCTTGATGTTTTCTGTCTTTTTTTTTTTCATGACAATGCCTTTTTTCATGACAATGCCTTATTTGTAGTGTATTTTTCTTACATTTTTTTGTGTTTGTAGGCAAAAAGGTATCATGATTGTGTCATCACACCGGTACTCAGTGATTTGATGGTGAAGTGTTGAACTGTGCCTCAAGATGGTTTATATACAATCGTGTGTGTGCGTGTGTGCGCGTGTGTGTGCGCGCGCGTGTGTGTGTGTGTGTGTGCGTGCGTGCGTGTGCGTGTGTGTGTGTGTGTAAGTGGGACTGTACCGGTTTGTGATTTGTTTATCTTTATTTGTGCCTAGCACACGTCTGTGTGTCTTAACTTATTGGTGGGTATTTGTTTTGGTGTGAGGACACGCGTTGCACGTTTTGTCGTGGTTTCTTTTGTATTGGTTCGATTTACGGCAACTGCTGGGATGGTAACTCTTGTTTACGTCAGGTGCAGTTATTTTCCTGTTCATGTGTACAAAACAAAAGGCTACTGGGTATTTTTTTGTATTTTTTTTTTTTTTTTACGTAGCCTTCGTTTCACCTCCCTCTGTTTATAAGCCCTTAAATCTCATGTGACACGTTTGCTTTTCATAAGCAATTCATATTTAGTATCGGCTTCAATGTGTGTTTGTGCAGAAATTCAAAAAGGTTTATATTTCTGAGGGAATTGGTTGGGCCACCTGAAGCAGGGATCGTTTTTTTTTCTTTTTTTCCTGCGATCATTTGTAATTTTGTCTTTTCCCACGATGGTGAATAAGTGTGAAACCTGTCAAGCAGGTTTCACTCCTTTTCTGTCTATTTCTCACAGCCGTCCGTTTCTCTCTTTTTTTGTCCCCATTTTTTCTCGCGTCACCGCCGGTTCTGCATGTACAGACAAAAGCATGACCATGGGAATGCAGTTCTGGGAAAATACTCTCCACTATATTAATCAATAAACCATCATAAAAAAAAAAAAATAAAAATAAAAAAACAGAAGCAGATATACTCTATGTGGAAAGTTGTAATCTTTTCGCACTTCAACTGGAATCCAGACAATATATAATCAATCAGCTTTTAGTTAGAATCGCAGGAAATACTGTATAATAATGTAGGCCTGAACAATTCATGAGCATGGGCTGTTCGTAACTTTCTGTGGTGCATCCACAAGTCCAGACACGAGCCTGTTACCTGTCTGTCCTGCGTCCTCATGGTTACACTTTCCGGTATACAGAGTCAAGACACAACACTGGGACATCGTTACAAATATTCCATATGTTTCATTGTCTTAATCTTCGTCTTTAAGATGCGCTTTTCCCAGCAACGCGATGGAAAACGCCCTGTATATTGTTTCATCACCTTTTCAGTGTTCTCTTTAAGGTCATGTACAGACATGTCGGATGAGTCGAAAGATGCCAACAAACTTCTTATTGCCATTACATTTATTGCCATATTATTCTAGAATAGTGCAGCTTTATGCATATGAATACATGCAATATTAATATTTCTACACACGATTATAACGGCTCGAAGAAACTTGCGGTCAATTTCCAGGTCAAAAAACAGGACGGCAAAGCGAAGAGCAGAAATTAATAGCAATTTACTTGAAAAACTTCATTTCCTTTGACCTCTGTACAGGCACAGGAGTTCATGTCCAGATGCCAATGTATAACCCAATTGAAAAAACGAAAATCACATGTTATATTTAAAACAAATTATTTTGTTTACACCTGCGTACAAATGTAAACATAGTGTTTAAAAAAAGTTCAGATCTCATCTCAAACAAAGATGTTTTGCTCCTTTCACCCAGCAAGTGCATATTTTGATTTGTTTCTGGTTATAAAATGCTGCATTTGGCTATGAGGTCATGATTGAAGCTGTGTAAATGTTGCCCTACTGGCTTCACTCAACAAGCAGCAATGTGAATTATGTGGATTAATTCAGTTCTTTCTGGATATGTTTTGAAGACAAATAAGTTTGTATGGTACGAGTACATATTTATAACAAACTTGGTGCACTGTGTGATGAGTAAATTGTGATGTCACAAATGTGGAAGAGGACTAGCAAGGGAAAATGGCGGAAAGTTGACAAGTGATTGCTACAGGGAGCATTGTAAAGCAAGGGTATTTGAGAACACACAAAGGCGTACAAAGCTCAGCTTTATTTCTTTCGCCACATTCTACCCTGCCGTACACCGCCACCAAGTGGACCAGTTCAGTATTACACTCAGTTGGCATTTTCTAGTTTGATTACACTTCTCTACAGCTCTTTTCACTAATCTCAGATTCAGAGGCTTCTATGACAATTTTTGAATACTCACTGTTCAACTGTTAAAAACAAGTTTGTGTTGTGCTTTGTTGGTTTTACAGAAATCATTTTACTCGTATTTATTATTTTTATTTTAGTAAATGTATGCATGATTCCCCCCCCCTTAAAATATATATATGCACATGTAACCAGGGATTTCTCCATGCAACAAGTCAAAACGTTACTTTAATGTAATGTGGAGATGTTTTTCCTTCCTTTTTGTACCAGAATGTATTTTTTACACTCATTTCCTTTTCCTTGTTTTACAACTTTCTGGGTGCTTATTGGAGCTTGACCTACTCCGGTACTTGTCATTAATGCAATTTAATTTCAAATACAGTTTTTTGTTAAAATGAATTTGTCTAGAAGTATTTATTGCTCTGAGCTTGGCTTTTTGTGAGGTATAAAAGGAATTATATCCTAGTATTATAGGAATTATATCCTATAGGTATTATTTGGATATCCTATAGGTATAATAGGGATGATATGATGTGTTTAATATTTGATCGCCTGATATAGACCTGAAAAATTATCACATGAAGGATTCATTAAGTGATCGTATGTTATCTATACATTTTAAACTAAATATAAATGGCTGTGATTATAAATAGGGGACGACATAGTGACGAAATGTTTGATTTTAATGCGCTCTGTCGGTTTTTAAGACATTTATTCTCGACAGATTGCTGTTTATGTAAATGCGATTTGTATTCGGTTTCTAAATAATAATAATAATTTGTGAAACGATTAAACGGAAGAGACGAACGCTCAGGACGCACTCGGCCGCGCTGTTCTGCTGTTTGCGCGCCGTTCGGCTCTTTTCGGAAACGTCCGTCGGCGTGACGTCAGCACGTTACCAGCGTCGCGGCGACAGCCCGAAGTTTGAGCGACCGAGCCAAAGGGGGAAGCAAAATGGCGGAACTCGAAGATGTTACGCTAGACGGGAAACCGCTTCATTCGCTTCGTGTGGCGGATTTAAAAGCGGCCTTGGAGCAACGAGGGCTGGCCAAAAGTGGGCAGAAAACCGCGCTCATCAAGCGACTAAAAGGGGTGAGTTTGGACGAGCGGTTCGGGTAAAAAAAACGGAAAAGGAAAATGTCTGCTACTATCAAGTTCACTCGGAGACGAGAGCTGAGTGGCAGGCCAAGTATCGCTGCTTCGGGAGCGGGAATGCGCATTTAGTCTCTGCACGCTGTTTAAAAGCGTCAGCGGCATCGCTGCGATACTTAGTACATGCTTGTTTTGCGTTAGGTGCGTTTTTTGGCCCGGCTTTTGTGTTTATGGGAGGGAAAAGGCGGCCGGTTGGTCGTGTGATCCTAAGGTTTGTGAGTTGACTTCGTGCCCGCGCCCTCGCTCTCGCTCGCTTGCTCGCTCTCTGTAGTGGGGGGAGGCGCGCCGATCGGGTGCGCGCACAAACACACATATACACATCCAGAGAGCAGTGTGCTGATGGATGAGCGGCTGACATTTGCTCCTCGGGTAAACACCGATCGACCGAGCATAAAAGTAATCAGTTTAACTTTGTGGTTTCAAAACAAAATGGCCAGCCAAGCGAATTCATTCCGAGGCGCACTCGGGACTTGTCTCGCTCGAGATTAGATCTAGTTGGTCCTCACTAATCCGTTCAGGCTTTATGAGATCGGATCCGAGCTTCGAACTCGTACTTGTCTTTTTACAGGTGCAAATTGTAGACTTTTTTGCTCCAATAGTAGATCATTGGTGTGGTTTTATTTTTTTTTTTTTTATTAAAATGGAGATTCTGTATTTAGACCACAGGCCTATAAATCATTAAAATACTGTAACACGGTGCGTCGATTTTTATTCACTTTGCATTTCTTTTGCAGTTGGAAATGGTGTTTACTCTGTGTGTGTGTGTGTGTGTGTGTGTGTGTGTGTGTGTGTGTGTGTGTGTGTGGAGGAGGAGGAGGGGGGGTGTTGCAAAAAGCGGACTTCTTTTGTCCTCGGTATCGCCAGCGCAGTTTTTTTGTTAACGACCGGTGAATTGTTCACTTCACACCAGTCCATGTACCGAGTAGGTGAAAACTGCATGAATAAACACATGGACTGACGACACACACACACACGCGCGCGCGCGCACGCTCATGCTGTATTTATAAAGCCTTTAGAAGATGCACATTATTACTGCTACTGTAAGGGACAGAAGTTGGACAGAACCATGCAGTCTCCAGTACATAGGATTCCCTAACCGGTATGTAAGTAATCAACACTAGTAAGCAGTAATGTTCTCAATGTAGGCGCTGAACACAATAATGTTTGATTTGTAACATGAAAGTCGTATCTCTACATCTTAATCAGTGTTGCTATGGATATAAATGTCCTCTATAAAGGGAATGGTTTTTGGTGGTAAAATGCTTTCTGAGTGTGTGCGCTTTCAAGCCTTGATCGTTTTCATTAATGGAAAGCATTAAAAACATTAGGGATTTTGTAACTTTTTTGCTTTCATTGCAGATAAAATGTTCAAACTATACAGCCATTTAAATTACTCTGTGGTGATGTTCTGGATTTTTGTGGATGCTTTGTTTAATCCCTGAGTTTCCTACTTGGGCAAAAAAAAAAAAAAAAAGGAATTAGGTACAAGTTATTTATACGTTGCTTGTTTGAGTTCTTGGGGTGCAATCTAGGAAAGGTTGACGAATGAAGTATTGCTGTGTTGTTAGTGTACTTATGTACTTTTTTAACAAGGACATTATCAGACTACTTAAATTCTATGAAAATTTCACTTCTCCATTTGATTCGTTCTACTCCACCGCCATATTGCAGAAAAGCGTGCTGTTACTTGCTACATTGAAATTAATACATGATTTGCGTTAAATGAACCTGTTGCAGGACAATGGCCGTAAAGTTTTGATTAAAATAAGGTTTTACTGTGTGCATGCAACAATAGAAAAAAACCCTCTCTCTGATGTGCAAGACAATGGCACACTGCAAAAAAATGTTGCATAAGTGTTTTTGTAGATCAGCCTTTTTATTTTTAATACTAAAGTACATTTCAAATGAAAGTACCTTTGTGCCTTTACTCAATTAGACATTGAACATACTGGGCCAATGTTTAAGCAGAGGATTTGTATTTTTACAGGTGCACATCATACTTCTGTTTTGAAACCCCGTTCATAAACCCTGTTCTGTTTCTCTTTGTTTATCGTGTTTCCTATGATGAGTTCGCCATGCTAATACCGATGCACCAGACTGACTGGGTGTAAATGAGTTCAACTCAAATTCTCACACTCGCAGTGTGCTCTGATGGAAACAGATCAACAACTGGTCATAGTTACAAACTCTGCGTTTCTCTAATTTCAAAGTGTGATTTTTCTTTGTCAAAATCTAATCTAACTAGTGGCATATGATTTGATGTTTGTATTCTAGGCACTCATGTTGGAAAGCCTGCAGCGAACATCCACCTCTCACCCCGGCCTGCAGCCCAACTCACAGGTCAGCATAAAAACTACACTTGACACTAGCAAATCATTAGACCATTTACATTTGCGGCATTTAGCAGACGCCCTTATCTAGAGCGACGTACAATAGTAAAAGTAGACCATTTACTATTGCATTTTGTTTGGGGCTGCAACTAATGATTATTTTGATAATCGATCAATTGTTTCTCTCTCTCTCTCTCTCGCTCTCTCTTAATTAATCTATTAATCTGATTTGGTTTTTAAAGCTGTTTTGCTTACTATAAAACTATATAGAACTCTAATTCAGGGTATTTATGTATAAAAGTGTACTTAAAAAAAAAGCAAAAGCCACATGTTGGGTTTAACCATCTAAACAAATTCACTCATGCGGAGTTGTTTTTTTCTGTAAAAAAAAAAAAACAAGTTAAGTTGTGAAGATGTAAGCATCTAGAATATAATTAATACCATTTTGAATAATAATGAAATGATATGTGCATACATTAAATATACAAACATTGAAAACAAGCACGTGAACGTAGAAGTCGCAGTAAATCATGCTTGAAAACAGATAATGTAAGAGGATTCCCATTCATTTGTATTTCCACGCTTCCCCACTAGAGGCAGACATAGTTTACCAAGCACCACAAGTTACCTATGACATCACAGTGCACTGTTCTCCATAAAGAGTATAAAACATTCGCAGTCTACCGAACAGCAGCTAGCAATTGATAGAAAGAATCGCACGTGATAAATTCTATACCCAGTAAAATTTGAGTGTTATAAATCCAGTGTGCTTACCGCAGAAGTAAAATGTTAGAGCAACCTTCGCGCAAGTATCTGCGCCCACGACGCAGAACTCGGCCCCCATCCCACCTTAAAGACTATGAGGTGCAATACCCTGCACAGCGTTCACGTGAACAAGAAGAGGAGACGCAGAAAAACACAATGAGCGATGAATCTAGTGTGTTACCCCCCGATTATGGTGAATTCATTTCTTTAAGTTCACATGCTGATGACATCGACACAATTGCTGGAGCTACTAGCGCTCTTCATTCAGACGTTAACATACAATCAGATAGACCGTGGCTCACCAAACAGCTTTTCGAAAGTGGTGGAGAGGAGGAGCCTTTGTTACAAGAGGACGAGGATGCACTTACACCCGTTAAGCATAAGTCCAAGCTTCAAGACCTGGAGAAGGAAAATACGCAACTGCATGAAGATAAGGCGGCCATTCAGGAGGAATACAAACAATTTAAGGTGCTTTATAAGGATATGCAGAATTTAACCGTAAAGCTGCAGACAACTTTGCTGGCTCCTCGGCCACAGTGGGTCAAAGAGACTCCAGTCCCATTGCCCCGAACTATCAATAAACCTTGTTTGTTGATTACTTGTTGTATCAGACAACTGCTATAAAAAGAGAATGCTAACAAGCTTAAAAAAAGAAAAAATAATGCGTTTGTGTACAAATGCATAATTATTCGTTGAAAACCACAACAGTGACTAAAAAAATGTAATCGTTTACTGGTGCTGTTATTTGCTGCTTTTAGATTTTGTTTGTTCGCAGCGGTTTAATCGAATTTATCACTGTCACGAGCTGATTCAGATCCAGTGCGACTGTCCTGAAGTTACAAACAAACATTTTATACAATAGCATTTTCACATGAGGATATACAGTTTCTACTTACCGTGATGTTTTACCTTCATCTGTGACACCAGTGTTTTTTCTTTTTCCCTTTCGCAAGCAGCTGTGCTATCTTGTAACTTCAGCAGCCCAACTAATTGATATCGGCATCCGTTGACAACTAATGCAATTATCGATTAGTAAACAAAATGCAGCCCTTATTTTGTTTGGTTTATCCTACAGTAACTACAAAAAAAAGTCATGATCTAGTGGTTTTAAGTATTTGTTTGCAAAGAACTGTTGGCATTGTAGACCGTAGTTGCATTGCGTGCAATTGACGTTTATTTTTTTTGTGTGTGGTTCAGATAGGGGAAGAGATGAGCCAGAACAGTTTTATTAAACAGTACCTGGCCAAACAACAAGAACTCCTGCGCCAGAGAATGGAGAGAGAAGCACGCGAGGCAGCCGAGGCAGATGGTAAGACACAAATAATCAACGAGTTAAAAAGATCCCGACTGCAAAACCCAGTAGAGATGACTTCTTTAATGCCAAAGCAATGAACGTATCTGCATTTGTAGATCAGTTGTGTTTGACTACGCAACAGTCTGTTTACGTAGGTAGCACTTTTCAGGTGCAGCTTCCATTTTGTTGGGATGTGTTTTGGCTTTGAACGTGGTTTGTGCTTATATTCTGCAGAGGCAGAACAAGAAAGTGAATTATTTTCGCAGTTTTATGCCAGATCTTAACACGTTTTTTTATTATTCAAGAATAATGCTAAAGTAAATGAAATAAATGTCTGTTGACCACCAAAAATTGTTTCTTTTGCAATCTGTGTAATGTGTTTAGTTACATTTTCCTTGTTTTAATGTTATATGTAGTAATTTTAATGTAAGGATGTGACTATTTTATCTTAGTTTTTTTATATTAATCAAATAATGAGCCGATATTTATTATGTTATTTTATTTTGTAACCATTAAATACTGCTAGTTATACTTTATGGCAGTATATTGTTTTGAGCATATGTTCTGTATGACATAATATCACTGACATCTAAGTAGGGCTGTAACAATGTCTTGACTAACAAATTATTTTGCCTCGATGCTTCGTTTTAGTTCGTTTACTAAACACGGAGCACTACATTTCCCACGGACCATTATTACTCACGTACCACCCGCTAAACTCTGGGGCGTTCTTGACAGGGAACACGGAAGACGCTGCAAAATGAAAAATTAAAGAACAGGGAGAAAACAGTGAGGAGAAGATTTATGTGGAAGTCCGTTTCCCCCACATTAAACAAAAAATTTGCCTAATTCAGAGTTATTTTTTCTCACAATTCCAATCAGGCAGCGTCACCTCCTCTGTAGTGCTAGAAAGCTTCACACATTAAAAATTAAATAGGAAACCGTCAATAGAATTGCATGGTATTAAACTAAGCCTCCTATCCCTAGAGAGAACTCTGTCTAACAATCAGCTCTGCAGGAGACGAAACAAGACAACTTCAAACTTCAGGCCATTGGATGTTTACAAGAAATAAAGTCAGAATTACCAGGGGAAAAAAAAAAAAAACTGAATTGTGAGGAAAAAATTAGGGATTAGGCACCTTTTTTTTTATTTATTTATTTATTTTTTTTATTTTTTTTTTTATAATAAATGTGGCAGAAACGGGCTTCCATAGGATTCAGGCCAAAGAAAGAGACAAAGTTTCCAAAGTTTGGGATCATTTTAAACTAAAACAAAGAAAACATTGTACAGTGAGTTAACCTTGGGATAGTTTTCACACATGTTCTTGTATGCGAATGTTACTTTTTCTAAAAAGGAAACAAATTAATTGTTTATTTTTAAGAGACCCGTCTTATTTTCTCTTGAATATTTACTATTGCTCTTTAATAAAGAAACTGTACTTCTTATCCGATTAATCGATGGAATAATCGGTAGAATAATTGATTACTAAATAATCGATAGCAACAGCTCTACATCTAAGCAAAGTGAAGCCCTGTGACCGGCTCATTCACATGGAAAAGTAATTTGTCTTATTGGTCATATTTGCCCCTCATGTTTCCTATGATGAGTTCGCCATGCTAATACCGATGCACCAAACTGACTGGGTGTAAATGAGTTCAACTCAAATTCTCACACTCGCAGTGTGCTCTGAGGAAACCTGAGATGCCTATTTGCTTTGTTTTTTTTTAATATATATATTTTATACTCTTTGTTTTATCGAGTCCCTCCTCAACAACTACTGGTCACAGCTTTTGTGTGGCTTATTGTTTATTTTGTATCTATTAGGTTTGTCTGTTAGACACACATCAAGGTCAGTAAAAAGGTCATTTTTGACTTGTCATGACCTTTGTGTTGTGTTTTTTAGATACAGACAGCCCTGCAGGCCCTGAGGAAGATGATCACACAGCTGCCAACGACAGCACCTCCTACCCACCAGACAAGGTTTGCAAATGCATTTTCTAAACAAACACACCTGCAGTGAAAATGTACATGCACATGCTGGAACTAGCATCCTTATTGTGTGCCTTTTTCTGTTGTAAGGACCCCCAGCAGAGCATATTCCAGTATTCAGACTTCACCTGATTTTACTATGTAAAGTTCAAATAAACTTTTGATCACAAAAAAGCAAATGTAACAAATGTAACCATGTTGCTTCAGAAATTGAGAATAATATAAAGAGAATTAACATGAATATTTGGTCGAGAAATACGATGGAGTCAATTATGAAAAGTAAGATTGTAACTTTTTTTTTTTTTTTTTTAACCATACCATCGCTTTAGCTGAATTACAATGTGTAGCAATATAGTTTAATTTTATGTATTTATTTCTTTTATTGGCGTCATGCGGCTTTAATGGAAAGGATTGTAAAGATCAAAAGCATTCATAGCTTTAGATGTCTGGGGTGTATAATCTCAGTCTAAACTTAATATATTTTCTTAACTGTTTGTCTCAAAGCAGCTTTACAGAATCTAATAATTATAGAACAAAATAAGTGAACTATGTGTGTCTGTATAACTATTTATTCGTTGTTTCCTTTTTAGCATCACGTTGTGGCATCTCGGCCCTCTGTGCCAGAGGATGGCGGAGGTGATAAGCTGAGTCCACAGGATCCAGTTGCTCTGGGAGGCCACAGGCTGGACTCTGGTGCTGCCTCGGTTTCACACGATTCCACTGATGTCCCCACAGCCAAGATCTGGCGTCCCTCTTTCTCCCAGGAAGAGGTTGCCACTCCCTCCCCTCCCCGTGCTGTTGCCTCTCTTTCAGTGCGTGTGGTTGGTCAGCCAGAGCGACAGGGTGTACCTTTAATTGTGCCACGACCACAACAAAGAGAAGGAACTGCCCCTGTAGAAGCAGGCCCTGCCCATCCGATGCCCCAGCTCAGCCAGTCTGCTCGCACTCAAGATGACAGTGATGAAGACGATGACGACGATGACGATGACAGCGACGAGGATGATGACTGGGGTCCTTCGTCTCGCGGAAGAAAAAACATCCACACACCACCAGCACAGCGCTCACGGCGCAAGCTTCAGCCTCCTCAGCACATTCCACCCCATCATTCTTCCCTGCAGCTCCGACAGCCTACTCCTCCTCCCTCTCCACCCCCAGAACTCTCCTTCCCCCTGCCAGACACCCCCAAACAAAGTCCCCCAGAGCAGGACGAACCCGAAGCCCCAGAAGGGGCTGCTGTCTCCTCTCCGGGTTTTTTGCAGAGACAGGAATCCAGTTCCAGTTCCAGATCCAGTAGCCCTGAGCCTCCATCCCAACGCAGGCCTGGACCACTCAGCCTGCTGGTGCGCAAGATGGAATCAGAGGGGGCTTTTGATGGTGGACAGAAGAAGGATGAGGAAGAAGAGGGAGATGCTGCTGCCACAATCAGAGAACAGGCTGCCCCTGGGGTGCTTGTGTTTTCTAGGGGAGCAAATGATGTTCACACCAGCTGTGATTCAGAGGTCGGTCCTGATCATCAAGATTCACCCCAAGAGCAGCTGCATGAGGACGAGTCTCAACCAGCTATGCCCTCTATCTCTGAAAGCAGCCTTCAGGAATCGCTGGGGATGAAAAAAGACAAGGGGGAACAAGAAGAATGTCTTCCGATGGAAGAAGAGGAGAAGCATGATGACCAGGAGGGCTGTAATGAGGAGAAAGAAAAGGAGGTTGAGGCTAAGGAAAACGTTAGTGTATTGTCATGGAAACGCGAGCGAGAGGAATCGCCGTCTCCGGATTCTCCAGACTTCCATCATACATCACCTCCTTCATCTCCACCTGCACCTACGAAACGAGCACGCATGTTCTCTGAAGTTCCCCCACCTGAATGCCTTATGTCTCCTTCTAAACCAGAGCAGCTGCCAGTCCTTGTGTCGGGACAGCAGCATGCAGATGTTGAAATGGAGACAGAACCCCCTGCTGCACCTCCCACGTCATTACCTGAAGAACAGCATGATGAGGAGATGAAAGAGGTGGAAGAAGAGACCCAGGAACCTGCAGAGTCTGATGAATCAAGAGAGGACATTGACAAGCCTTCTTCATCGCTTCCTCCATCTCCACCACCAGAAAAAGCGGAGAGAGAAGGAAAGAGTTCTGCAGAGAGAGCAAGGGAGAGTTCTGAGGAGAGAGAGGGAGATAGCTCTGAGGAGAGACCTAGAGAGAGATCTCAGGAGAGAAGAGAAAGTTCTGAAAAGAAAGGAATGGAGGGAGCTGCAGAAAAAGAGGGAGATAGCTCTGAGGAGAGACCTAGAGAGAGATCTGAGGAAAGAGAAATAGATAGATCTGCAGAGAGAGCTAGTGATAAATGTGTGGAAAGAGAGGGATCTGAGGAGAGAGATACAGCTGCAGAAAGAGTGAGAGAGGGGTCTGAGGAGAGAGCTAAATCTGCAGAACGAGTGAGAGAGAGATCTGAGGAGAGAGAGAGATCTGCTGAAAGAGCGAGGGAGCGATCTGAGGAGAGAGAGAGATCTGC